>WYDI02024476.1:0-164739 GCA_009867235.2 Psittacus erithacus | reverse complement strand
CCCCCCTACCTTTTTCTTTCTCCCCCCCTCCCCCCAAAGCGTGGCCTTCCCCTTTCCTTCCCCCCTTCTTAAATTCCTTTCCCCTTTTTTTTTTTTTTTTTTTTTTTTTTTTTTTTTTTTGTCAAGGTTTCCAAGATATATTGTGTCTCTCTCAATGCTGAATGTAGCTGTGATCTCTGTGATGCTGCAGCAACAGTATTCTTTGGTATTTTGATAGGGAGGAAGTTCAAACTTGGATAGTAGGTGGAAAGCACCAAGAAAGAAAATTAGCTGCTGGTCAAAGTGCAGTGAAGTGATGCTGCAGGTACAGGGAAGCTAAAACGAGTTGGATAAGCTGAGCACCTATATTCACACTGAAACCAGGACAAAGTCAAAGACACTGGGACAGTGCTGCTAAAAGCAGAAGATCTGTAATTAAAAGGAAAGCACTTTCACTCTCAGGTTTCCAAAGGTTAAATAATAGGGATGCATGGGGAATGCAAACCTCATTTTTTGGATGTAAATTTGTTTCATTTGCATTAGGATGACATCTGAAATTTTTAGAGTCCTTGTGTGAAGGAAAAAAGCAAAAGAAAAAGTTCCCTTTGAATGGATTATATGAACTGAAGTGAAATAAATTCCAAACAAAATGCTGCTTAGAAGCAGGAAGGGGAAAAGACACATTTTGATCTACAGATGTTGAAAGAGTATGGTTCAATGTTGTCAGAAGATTTCTATCCTTTTTTTCCCTCCAAAGCAAAACTATATGCGGTTCATGTAATTTCACAAAGCATTTTCATTCCTCTGAAACAGCATTTGATGATAGTAGTAGTTTAAATGTTCTTAGACTAATCAAGTGGTTAAGAAAGATGAATTTGATTTAAAAAAAAAAAAAATCAGCAGTTTTCCTTCAAGCTTTTAGTAACTTTATTGAGGACATGATTAATACACTTCTGCTTTTGGTACTCAATTTCCTCTTGCTGCCAAATGAAAGCTTGGTGTTGCTCACAAATAATGAACTAAATAGCATGTGTTCTGAAACTACGAGTCTTCTGCAAAAGTTGGGGAGGGAGAAGAAAGATGCGTCTCAGAGATATAAACAATTAAAGCCAGTATGGTATGTCAATGTTGTTTTCTCCCATGAGTATACGCGTTTAACAACAGGCCAGGTGGATCTGTAATTTAGGTTTACGTCTCTGTCTAATCCACCAGAACAAAATGACATTTTTTCATTTAAAGAAAAGGAATATAGGTAGCGCATTTCTGTGGATTTTAATTATCATCTGAGAATTTCCCCAGAACAATTTTTATTACTTTACAAATGAATTACCACACTTAAAATCCCTCAAATATTAGGAAACCTTGAAATGAACTTCTAAGAGCTTTAACCTCTCCCCAGGGCCATTAAATCCATCGATGTTAGCTCTCATTTTCTAAACAAGAGCTCAAGTGCTTTCATCAATATCATTTCAATTAAAAAAAAAAAAAAGACTTCAAAGAAATATTTTATTTCTTTTATTAAATATCCTATCAAAATAGTCTGCTTTTAAACTTGTGAAGATTTCCTCTACCTTATCACCCATTTTTTGGGGAGGAAATCCATTTCAAAGCCTTAACTTTTTTGGGGGTATTGTTTTCAAGAGTCACAAGAGAAAATACGGAGTTTAATTTTTTTCCCCACCCACCCCACTCCACTTAAAAAAAAAAAAAAAGAAAATCTGGTGACTTTCCCTGAAATATCCTTATCCAGTATTTTCTACTTGATGCACTTTATATCTGTCCTGAGCCTTGGAAATAAAAAGCCTCAGAGACCTGAAGCCTGAAGGCACCCTCTGAGCTTGAGCGTCTCAGGATTGGGGAACAGAAAACCTGGAGGGACCCTGGTGAGGCTCACACCCTGCTAATGTATCCTGGGTGCTTTTGGGCAGCAGCAGTGCTGGGGCAGTGATAGGATGCTGAAGGAGAAGATGCCTACACAGAGGCATGGTTATCTTCCCTTGATACAAGTTCTCCCAGACCCAATACCAATCAAAACTAAAGTCTGATTCCTTTACATCAGCCTTCTGTAGCTATTTATAAGCTACTTACTTTGGGCCATAGAATTCTTTTTCCAGAAGTACTGAGTGTTAGTTTTCTTCTCTTGTTATAGTGATGTTTTCTTTCAAGTGACGGAAGACCTTTCCTTGCCTAGCTCTGAACGTAACTGCTACAACATACCTGAGGGAAAGAGAAGCTGGATTAACTTTTTTCCAACTAATGTTTAAATGCAGTGTTGCTATTGTCTACCTGGGAATAGAAGTATTGCAATATCTGTGAGGAAAAGATTGATTTCCACCCAGCTTGGACCTGGAAAGTAATGAGGCTTTTGTGAAGTTCTTTCTTGCTAGATTTCTGACTTTGATATTCACACTAACGATGTGTTGTTAGATCTCCAAATCTGTGAGCACTTATCTAAATAAAACCTGGGAGTTTCATGAGATCTGACCCATAGTTATTTATTATCATCTTTATAACCCTTTTCTTCAAAACAAAAAAACCAACGCAAAAGTATTAAATCAATTTGTGCCATCCCCAGCCGGACAAGGAGATTAGTTTCTTCATTCTAGAGCAGGCAGTCCTTTATTACAACCCCAAGCGGTTACTTGTCTCACAAAATCTAAATTAATTACACTCAAATTTGTCCCTACCCTAAACTGGCCTCAAAATGAAATTGAAAACACGGAGTGTGAAATTGCCCAATGCTGCTGCTTTAGATCCGCATGTCATTCCAGAGTAACCGCAGGACAGAGAGAAACAATTCTTTCCTGGGAATCTCTTATTCTCTTTGCCTTTTATTTGCTTCATTAACCAAGTTTGGAGGGGATGGATTATGAAGGAAGTTAAGGGAATTACATATACACAAGCTGGAAAAAAACCACAGTATAGATGAAGATATAAGTGTAGTCTGTGACTGTTAAGGGTCTGGAGGAACTGGTATATAAAGACAGAATGAAACAGCTGTATGTGTGTATTGTAGATTGGCTGAACGATGAGTCAGGGTGTGATTTATACACACAGTGAATAGAAGTAGACTGAGATTAGAGAAAATAATTCTTGGTGTAACTGCCAGAAGTAGAAGTAGGAGAGACAGGATAAAGTTGAGAAAATATATTAAATGATATGTTGTGATATGTTAAATGACAATATTAAATAATACTTTAGTGTATCAAGAAAAAATTCAGGCACTGAGTTTTTTTATTAGGATGTGCTCTAGTCTCCTTAGGGAGGAGCATAGAAACCACGTTGTTGTTTTCAAGCAGGACTGAACCAAGCACTGGAGAATGTTATGTTGCTAGAGTGGAGGAGAAAGAGGATGAACAAGATGAGACAGAGGAAAGAAAACAGAATCTAGGATAGTGGGAGGAAAAACAGTAAAGAGAGTAAGTTCTGGAGGTGACTGAAAAAAACCCCAAGCAAAACCTATAGGCTCTGTTGAGGCATTTTTCTCTGTGCTTTGCCAGTAGCTTCTAGCTGTGCATCTGTGAGACTCCTGATAGTAACAATATATGTATGTTTCAGAGGAAGAGGGGAAGAAGGAATGATGTGGAGAGTCTAAAGGCAGGCAGGAAAAAGGCAAGAAAGGCAAGCACACACAGTGAAGAGGACTGATCTACAGGGTGCCTGCAGAGTCAAGCAGGTCTAGTAGAACCGAGTCCATGCTGCATCTCGGCTATAAAACATGACTTTCAGATAGTCGCTTAACTTGTCTCTACAGCAATTTGCCCTTTGCAAGAAGGCAATAACTGTTTTTGTAAAGTGCTTTGAGCTCTACAAAAGGCAAAGGCTACCTAATTGCTAGGGAGCAATTAATAGATTTTTCTAGGTGAAGCAAATACAATGGTTGATATGAAAATGTGGACTCTAGAAGGATAAGCTGTAACCCCTTAGAAGTGGTTGAATAGCTGCAGCATACAGGAGAACTTTTGGTATTCAGGGCTGATAGTACTGTCTATTGTACGCTTGCCCAGCATTTCCCATTATAAGATCCTCTTGGGGGTTTCCTGTAGCTTTGCCAGGCCATGACTGTTTGAGCAAAGTTTCCTATGCCAGGTATATGCCTCAAGCTGATGGATTTATTTCACTGTTTATTTGGAAAATAAAACATCTCTCTCTGAAAATATGGCATGGGATGATATGTGAACTACCTGTGCAAATGTGCTGGCACATTTTCCTCCAAAGGTTCTGCCTGTCCACCACAGGTCCTCACAAGTTTGGTGCGGGTGTCTTACAGGGGAGGACTTTTAACCAGAAATGTGCTAGTTGCCCCAAGTTTGGCTTTGTTATAAGCATGAGAAACTGTGTACGTGCACTAGAGTCTTTTTAGATGTCTGTCACATACCTTTAAAAGACCTTGTCCTTGCAAACTGTGCTTCAAAACTGCACTTGGACCTTGGGAGCTGCACAGGTCATGCTGGGGCTGTAGCTCTTATGTGGGGTCCTGGTGGAATCCAGACAGGAGAAATGTGCAGCAGGGAATTTGGACTGGGACAGGGTGAGGTTGTGGGACACACAGGGTGTTATGGAGAGCCAGTGCAGAGCAGGAGCATCTGAAAGAGATCCTGAAACATGGAGATGGGCAGGCAGGTTGAAAAAGGTGGAAAATAGGATGGGGAATAGGAAAAGGCAGAGAAGAAAGAGGAGGAGATGTGCTTGACCAAGTGATGCTGCCTGAGTTGCTATTGAAGTGCAAAACCTGTTGGGTGCAAACTGCTTGAGGAGAGCAGGGCTTGGCTGAGGCAAGGCACAGGGCAATGGCATCAGCAGCCATGCTTTCCCTGTGAGTGCTGGCTGACCCTTCAGTTAGACAGGAATGTTTCCTCCTTGCTCTGCACTGAGCCACAAAGGGAGTCAGGAATGGCTCCTTGGGGGGGACAGGGACACTGTCATCAGTGCTCCCCTTGAGGGAAGGCCACCAAGTCTCTCAAAGTGTGCCTGGGGCTGACTTGGCTGCCCCCCTCCTTAGCCAATGCAATCTGTGCTAGGGCCCCAGGCCTGGTGGAGAGAGAGAAAAGGTCCTGGGAGGAGGGAGCAAGACCCCACAGCCTCCACCAGCTGCATGGCTTGGGGCCAGTGTGGTCACTGCTGAGGCTCTGCACTGGAGGGGACAGATGGGAGCTGTTGGGGAAATGCTCTGTGATGGAAATGCTGACTCCTCAAGGTGTGCGCTTGCACAGTGCAGTGCTCTGTCCTGGCTTTTGCTCCAGAACTTGCTTTGCTGCTCCCTTTCTGCAGAGCAAAGCTGTGTCATTATCCTCCCTCCCCAGCTTGCTGCAGCACTATGGAAGTGTGGGATGAAGAGCCACGTGGCGCGGCTCTGCCATGGGGCTGGGCAGCATGTCCACTGGGCTGCCAGCCTTGCTGGATCTCAAATACTGCTCCATGCCTGCTCCCCTTCCCCTCCTCTCGCTTCTCGCAGTTCCCTTCCTCTCACCCTCTTGTGTCTGTCACTCTACCCATTTCTTAATTATTGTTTGCACTGTGTTTTGAAAATGTGGTGTGCTGTATAAATGTTAAGTGTTTTTATTATTATTATTATTATTTCTGCTTTTTCATTTACATCCCTCACCCTGTCTTCTCTCTCTATTGTGGCTTCCAGAGAGAACGTGTGGGTTTACATTATTTATAGCTGTGTGAGAGTAATTACAGAAGTGATTTAATTACTCAGTTAATACCGTTCTCCACATCACCAGCTTGTCAAGCTGATGATCCTCTCACCACAGCTAAACATGCAGTTTAGCATTGTCTATTCCACATCATAGTTGAGCAGCTATAGGAGGTGAAGCTTGAGAGAAAGGTTTGTGACAGTCTTGTTAGTTGCTTGTCACTCCCCCTGGGCTAAGGGACGAGCCTGAGGGGACCTAGCCAGGGGTAAAGTGGTGTCACCTCAGCTGGGGCAGAGCTGCCTGTGAGGATGTGGTGTGTGGTGAGGGTTCATAGCTCCTGGCTGATGGAGACTTCCTCCAACAGAAACCTACTTGAGCTAAAGTTTAATATTTGGTGTGCTGCATTAACCAGCTCTTCATGTTTATCAAAGGTCAGAGATCTGGGAGGATTTTATTGTCTTAACTTCTATTTAAGCCTACTAAATCATAGGGTTCACACACTCGCATGGCCTGAGTGCGAGGTAATACTACTATCTCCAGAAATGTTTGTCCTTGCAAGTGGCTGCATGTAGCTCTCACCCTCTTGAAATAAATGAGTTTTCCTTCTGAAGTGGATGTTCTCCTCTTTCTGAGACTCCCCTCATTGGAAATACAGTGTTTCTGTCACATTCAGTTCATGAAGACTTGTGGGGAGCAGGAAATCTCCCATTGCTGGTGCAGTACGGAAGAAGGTTGAGAGAGGAAAGGACTTTCCTTGAGACGACATGTTGAGCTGATAGTTACCAATACCCTTTAGTTACCTACTAGAGACAGTTAAAAACAAACCTCAAACCACCTAGTGAGCTCAGGAGAAACGTAAGGAAGACAACCCTTTTCTGAAGGTACTGTAGATAAAAAGGAGTCAATGGATCCTTAATAAAGGAAACAATTGTATGGGAAGTGGAGACGCTCTTGTTGGATAGTGGCGCATTTGTTAGATAATGGTGTACGGAGACAGCATCTCTCAGAAAGTGCCTGCCTTCTGTGTCTCCAAGTTGCCTGGCTCCATTTGGGCCCCTTCAGGGCCTGGGCTGTGGGCCAGGCTCAGCCTGTTCCTCGGTGCGGGTGGCAGGAGGATTTGGAGCAGATGACATCAAGGCTGGTAGAGTGGAGTGCCTTTTCCATGCGGCATTGCATGCCAAGCTGCCAGGCGCAGGACACCTGGTAGCTGAATGGGCTCTGCCCACCTCCCAGAGAGTGGTGGCAATTGAAGAAGTAGGCTTAAGTGTTTTGGAGTATGAACAGTCATTATAGGTGCCGTTTTTTTCCCCTGACATCCAGCACAAGGCAGGCTAAGGCAGCCCAAAATTGAAAAAAGGCTGGATATCTCCACATTCTGAAAGTTGGGCCTTTCATGTTGTGTCTCTGAATGGATACCCAGAGTCCATTATCACTTTTGCAAATCCACACCAGAGGCTTTTCTCCCCCCAGTTTGGCATTGAAGGTGAATTTTATGTCCCGACAGTGGAACAGCTTGTTGAAAAGACAGGGTGAGTGGAAGGGTGATGGAACAAGTAGTTTTGTCAGCTCCCAAATGAATGAATCCTGTTTTCAGCAGATTCACATCTCATGGTTAATTGACTCTTTAACTGAATTACATAGTAAGACTGTAATGCGAGCTCAACTTCGTAGACACCAGAGTCCATGGACGAGAGAATCTGAGCTGGGCGAGGAGATTTCAGAAGAGCTGAACTCATCCTTCCCCCAGTGGTGAGGACCAGGGGCACTAAAAGGATCTAATTTCTCCACCCACTGCATTGTTTCAACTAGATGTTCAATCCAAATAAGTGGTTTTGCAGCTTCAAGTTTTCAGGGGCTGACCACACTGCCCCCTACAATAATCCCATTCTCCCCCAGGTCTCCTATTGCTTTTCTTCCAGTTTCCACTGTGTTTTTTATACCCACTGGCTGGGCAAAAGAGAGATGATGTACTGTTGTGTCCTGGAGGTTCTGTTTATAGGGGCTGCCCACTACAGGCATATTGCCAAGGCAGGATGAAGTTTATTTGATTGCCTAGTGAGGCTTTAACTGTGAATGGGTGAATCATATGCACTGCTGTGGGGCCAGAGAAAGGACTGCATGCAGTTGTAGGCTGTATTTTATACAGCACTGTGAGAATTTAATTCTCCTCAAGTCCTCTGCCCCTTTATCAAATCAGGTGGAAATTGGCCAGTGGGTTCATGAGTTACTGGGAAGCCTGACTCACATACGCACGAACACACATGCAGCAGGTTTGCAAGAACTTGTTTCCTAAAGAAAACGAGCTAAAATTGCATACAGAAGGTGAGCAAAGCCTCTGGCGCATCTTGGGAGCTGTGATTTCTGCACAAGTGACCCATGCACAGTGTGTCCCAAACATACTTGCAGCACGCTCTCCCTCCCTGCCACATGCTCCCATGGTGACTCACTCTGATTCACCCCAGTGCCGTCCTGCTCTGGGATTTCATACGAGCATCTAATGCGAGCGAGCGGCACTGTCTCTCAGGGTTGAACGTTTGGTTCACACTTGTGCTTGGTGCACATGTGCGTGCTCTGTGACTCATGCTACCGCACTGCAATGGCTTAGATTGCAGGAGCGAATGAGATAGTCATGAACAGGAGTTTTCTCAGTGTTGCGTGCTCATGTTGGTTTGCTTTTGAAGGAGAACATGGTGCAAGGCTTGGAGATTTTAATATTTCTCTCCAAAACCAGACCTCTTGAGAAAAGAAATTGGCTTGAGGACAGCAACAATAATTGGATTATTCCACTGGATTATTCCATTGGTATCCTCTGTACCTTTTACTGTATTTTCAATGCAGAGACTTAAAAATTGCACTTAAAATGTGAATTGTAGCTTGGTTTTCTTCATAACTGACAAGCAGACATCTGTTTTCTGCCTCAATTTTTTTTCTGCCTTTGGGCTGGCTGAGCGTTCTCTCTAGTCTTATTCTTAGCCTTGTGGCATGTCCGCAGCAAACTGTAGTGGTTTCGGTTCCTCAGGTGGCACTGAGGGAGATCAAGGCATACTGTAACCAGTGGGTACCTTCGGTCAGACAGAGGATGAACCAGGCAGCCTTCTCTTTCTGCTTGTTTGGGTCATATGACAGACTCCCTAAACTCATGGCACCTTCCTCTCTTTTGTTTTAAAAGTCTCTGATTATCTTTTGGTAAACTTTCGCGTATTTGGAATCTGTCAGGTGCATTTTGCTGCACCTTGGGCACATCAAAATGTTTGCTACAGCCATTAACTGGCCAGAGATGTAATTTTTTTTGCTAGTCATTTAGTTCCTTAATTTAGATTTAATATGTCACTTTGTGCTCCATTAATTAGGCCTTCATGCAAAATGTTTAATGCCAAAGTGTGCTCGCCTGCAGATGGTGGAACAGCTTCATTTAGTGAATGGTTAGAGACCTCACTTGGCTGCGCTGTTCCTCATGCCCATGATCTGTTCTCCCACAATGAGCCATGCTGCCGTTAACCTTCACTATCTCCATGCCCTGGTGTGAAGCCATGGGGCTCATATTCACCAGGGCTTGTCCCAGCTGTTCTCTCTGTCTGATCCTTCTGCCCTTGCCTGAGCTCCCTTAGAAGATTTAATGCATACATGCGGATTTTAAGTTTCATCTGCTTAATCGTTATCAACTGAAGCTGTGGCTGGCAGATTTCTCACCAGAGGTAAAACAGGCTGACAAAAACACGCTATGATACTGACCACTGGGAGGAGAAATGGAGGTTGTGAGTGGTATTTGTCTCCTGCTGTGCTTCGGTCACATTTCTGTTGACAGTGTCGCTCACGGTCACTGTACTGGTCCAGCAGCATTACTCTGTATAGAGACATGCCTGTAATAACACTCAGTAATATACAATACAAGCTGTGAGGAAGCATTTTGTGCTTCCAGAGTGCCAGTAGCCAGCCAGCAGCTCCTGCCGTGCTGCTGCTATGAAATAAACAAATTTCTCAAATCAAACATTGATGGCTTTTTTGTTTGGTGGTAGGACAGTGAGTTTAGTTTTTCTATTTCTTGCTCTCCTGGTTTAGTCTAGATTGCAAGGATTTTGTTGCTCGGCATATTTGGGTTTCTCTAGCCAGGGAGAAGTGGTTTTGTGTGGGAACCGGTAACGTGGAAGAGGTATGGCATGTCTCTGTGTAACCATGCCCATGCAGAAGAAGTATGTCTTGTCCTTCTCCACACTGCATGCATCCCAGCTTTCAAGGAATACTTTTGGCTGGCATTTTGCTGTCATTTGGTGAATAAATTGGATAGGAAAATGAGGTAACATGAAAAAGTTAGACTGACGTTGACGCGGATCTTGTTGTGACAATTTTTCTCTTTGCGCTTAGGAATCTGTAGGGGAATGATCCTCTGGGAACTCATCTCCTGGGATTTGTTCCTTCACTTACAAGGAGGGAACCTCTAGAGGATAAAATCATATTTTGATATTCCTTCCTTTGCTGTTCATCTGGCCTTATTATTCTTTGCACTGGTCCACCTCCATGTGCAAAGCACACTTTGGGGGGTAGTCCCTGCAGATGGGTGGGACTTCTTGTGGAGACTGAGAAAAGGTGGTAGAACTGTGCTGAGGTAAGAAAAGAGTGAGAAGACCTGCTGAATGGAGGTGTTAACAAGACACAAAAGTATGGAGGAGGGGCTTAGGGTACCCCAAGAGTGAGGGTGAAAGGAGGCAGGGGCGTGGAAAGAGGAGATTTGACAAGATGTTCAGAGTAATTCATAGACTAAAGTGGCAGAAAGGTCTCAGGGTGTGATTAGGTAATTAATGACTGCAGGGATGCATATTCATCTCTTAGCCAGCAACATGCATTGAGTGACTTCTAGTGAGTATATCTCTCTCACCACTTCTTTTGCTTACCCCACGGCCAGATGTGCTCAGCAGCCCTCAGCTTTCCTGAGAAGATCCTTTATGTGCCTGTTAAACACCACGGACTATATGCTGGGATGGCTGGTGGCTACTGTCACCCTGTATTGTGTTGCTACCTTCTTGGTGACATGTGCTGCCACACTGCACTGTCGCCATGTGGTTTGCCATGCATTCCCAATTTCTGCCTTGTCCTGGGAGGTCTTTGTAGCAGGCTTTGAAGAAAGGAATGGGGGCTCTAGTTGCCTTCAGTCCTCATGTTGCACGGGAGGCAGGATTTGGCCCCACTGCTGGTGAGCACTAGACTGGGGAGGGAAGGCAGTGCAGTGAGGAGTGACTCATTCTCCAGAAATGAAGCGAATGCACAAAAATGTGTCTGCACCTAAAGATGGGGGGAAAAAATACAACTTAAGACTCAAAGGATTCATTTCAGTTGCCCAAGTCCCCCCAGAGGAAAACTCTTTGCTGCCACATGCTTTCCCTTCCACAGCCCCATAATTTTTTTCCCCTTAGTATTTTCTCTTAATGGCTGAATCGTTTAACACCATATACAAAGTCAGATCTGGCTGCTCTGGGGCGATTCTGGGTTGCCATGGCAATGAAGCCTGTCTTTCCAAATTAGGACATTTTTCCTGCTGCCTTTTTTATGCGAGGCGTTTTCTCATCTCTTCTTCTCTTACTCTCCCTTGATGTCTGAAGTGAGGAGCGCTGCCTCCTCTCTCGCACACTCTCTGAAAAGGATCAGACTGCCCGTCTGAATTAATTCCTCTAAAACCCATGCCAGGTTGTCATGTGCTGGCTCAGCGAGAACCAACCTTGTGCTCCTCAATGAACCCACCACAGGATCAGGGCGAGGAGGGGTAGGAGAGGTGTAAAGGTGATGAGGTTAATGAGGATGGTAGTGTGGGACCGTGGCACGCTTATTCCCTACTTGGGGGATTGTCTCATCTTTGCCTGTGTGCTGTCTGGAGGTGGGTGTTGGGGCGAGAGCTGCTTAGCTTGAAATATTTCATAGGACTAGAAAAGCTAGTTGAAGAAACGTGAACATGAATGTGTTGGCATGCAGAAATCAGTCAGACAGCTCAGGCTCCCCAAGGTCCAGTCCTCTTTGGGGCAGGCACCTGCAGTGAGACCACAGGTGTTTGGGGTGTTGTACTGGTGGGCCTTGTCCCCTGTGTACGCTGTGCTGTGTCTGATATGTGTCAGTGTGCTCAAGCAGACAAATGTCTTTATACCACTTCTGCACCAATATATTCCCCTTGTTGGCTTGGGATTTGGTGTAAGTCAGACTCACCTCAGTTTTATTCTGGCTGCTGGTGGACTCCATGGCCCCAGTGACAGCTGGGATTAATCTGACCAAACTGTCTTCCCTGGGTTATGTCTCTGACCCAGGGGAGTAAGAAAAGAAAGGAGCTGGCACAGGCAGCACTAGAAACTTGCAGAAATGGAGGCATGCCTGTTGTGGGCAGGTTTGGGTGGCTGAGTAATGCCAGGGGCTAGGAGTGGATCTGCTATCCCAGAGGAGTTTCATCACGCCTGTGTGAGGTGATGAGTGGCAGAGCAGCATAGTCCAGCATTTTTTACCCATTAGGGCAGAAATGAAAAGGTGATGTGGCGAGGTTTCCGTGCTCATTCTTCCCCTGGCCAAATGGGCTACTACCCCAAGACCAGCTTTTAACCTTGTGATATATTTTGGGACTTTCATGCATAGCAGAGGGCAGAAAATCAGGGGAGAGTAAAAGTCATGGATTGTAAATGTTTGGAGTGGAGATGAAGGTGTACATTTTGGTCGAGAAGATGATTTGCCTTGAACCTTGTTCTGTTCTGGCCATGGTATGGCGTTGCTGTTTTTAATAAAAGATGCTTTGGAGCTGGGGCAATTGGCTGTGAAGAGTATAGCAGAGTGATGTGCCATTGCTGAAGTCCTTGGGCTCAATCCCAGGTGCTCTGCACCTTTAGCTGCTGTGTGATGACAGTAATGTCCTGCTGGGCTGATGGAGTGGTCAGGCACACTCCCCTTTTCTCCAGAAAGCCAAGAGTCTTGATTCTGTTGAATGATACAGCATTTAAATAAAAATAGGTGTGTGGACTTGTAAATTGGTTTGACTTTGCTATACTGTCCCAGTAGACCTGAAGTTGTCCAGTAAATGTTAATTTAGAAACCTTTTTGTAATGGTGTGTGAACTAGTTTAGATCAAAAGCTGATTTAGCCCAGTATTCTGCAGCCAACAGGAACTGATAGAGGATCAATTAGTGATACATCCTCAGAATATTTTCCAAGAATCCTGTGAGTTATGGTTCAGGACTTCCTAAGCTAGTCAGCATATCTTTGTATTTAGTAATGCTGGATGGTTTTTTTTCTTCCATATACTTACCCACATGCAAATTTTTGGCATTTGTGAACCCACGAACGTTTTTAGCATCCAAGAGACAAGGAGTTTCACCACATAACTGCTCATCGGGTGAAGAAGTTTTCCTTTGTTGGAAACCTACCACTTGGCATTCTCTTTTGATAATCCACCATTCTTTTACTGGAAAAAAAGTAGCTAACAGTTATTCCCTCTTCAACATCTATATCGAGCCCCAAATCTTAGAGGTCCTTACTAGATTACCCCCAGCTGTCAATTTTCTGCAGGGGACTTGTAATTTATTTAGTTGATTCTCAGGAAGACCTTTCCAGTTGTGTCATCCATCCTCCTACCTTTTTTGCCTGTTCTACATCCCTCTGGGGGAGGAATTCAACAGAGATTCTCCAGTGGAAACAAGGAAGATCTGAAGTCAGTGGGTATTACTTGCAGTGTCTAACTGAGCTGGCCATGACATAGATACAACATGCCCCGTGGTGTCCTGAGGGAGTAGTTTTGGTTCTGCCCTCTGAGATGTGGGTAAGAGGTGTGTGTGTCCATCACTGCTTGAAGGGCAGTTAGAAAGATGATGGAACCAAAATGTAGTGCCAGAGTAATGAGAGGCCATGGTATCACCTTGGACATCAGGAAGAATTCTTCCAGTAAGATGGCAGTGTAGTGCTGGAACAAGGGCCCTGAGGTAAGCCACAATTGATTTGGTCCAGTGTTGACGATGGTGGTGTTGCAATGGGATCTTTCAAAGCCCTGTCCTGCCAGTGTTTTTGTGATGACATGAAGTGTCGTTAAGGTGCCTCAGAAATGATACGTGAGCCTGAGGTACACAAACTTTCTAGAATTGTCCTTATTGTACAAAACCTCTTTGTGACTCTTTTTTCCCTATGATTTCAGTCTAAACTGACATTGATCTATTTTTTTTTTTTTTTTCATTTGCTGTGTCTCTCTAGCAAGCACACTGCAAGCTTTTGGGCTGTGATGCTGAGCAGGAGGGTGTTTAGCACTCTGTGGTCCAGGAGTGGATCCTGTATCCCTGGAAATCTGTACTGTGCTGAATAGCTACTGTAGAGGTGTCCTGATGTTACTGTCAGCCTCCTGTCTGTGGCATGCCAGCACTGCCTGCCCAGCTTCATGGGGATGCTTGAGCAGGCTCCCGCTAGTAGACAGCAAGGTGTGGAGCATGGCTTAGAGTGAGCTTGGTTTGCTGAGCAGAGCAGCAGCTGGGTCACAAGGGGGAAGCATCAGAGGTCTTGTAGAAACAACTGATGCCTGAATCACTGCATGCCTGGGAGAGGGAAGAGCAAGTTAAAACAACAATTAGAAAGAACAGAGCAAAACTCCTAAGACTACCTGTAATTGCAGCAGATGTCGCTGAAACTTGCCCAGATGATGAGCAGGTTTTGGTGGTGCCAGCTTGAAAGATGACTGAAAACTTAGATGTGCTGGGATGTGGAGGTGCAATGCTTCCCAAACACCCGTCTACTTCCTAAACTTTCAGTAATTTCTCCTTATAGTTGCTCCTGAAATACTCTGAAACTTGTCTTTCTTATAATGCTATTTCAGGTGCTTATCCTGTCTGGAACGCAGAGATAGGTCCAGCAGTTGGGATGTGCAGGATTTGAAGACTGAATTTCTAGTCACCTTATTTTGGGTCTGCCCTGACCTTAACTGTTTCTGGCCTCAGCATCTTCATTGTTGTGCTGCTCTTGTGTCTTCATGACTTAGAGAATATAAAGATTGAAAATGAATGGGGAACAGGAAAAAGTATCTGGATTCGACAAAATAGTGGTGGTGTGTGTACGTGTCTGGGAGAGGTTACTGTGAAAATAATTTGTTCTGAAATTATATGGGGCTTGCAGAATGAATAGGATTTCAAAGGCTTTGCTTAACATTAATAATGCTACATTATACATGTAAATGACATCATTAAAGGCTTCTGGGTATTTCAGGAATATAATTAGAACGAAAACTTTGGGGCAACTAGTGTAAATCAAACCAGGAGAATGAGCTGATGGCAAGAATGAATAATTATTCCCTTGCCTCCTGCTGCATTCCTGCCTTAATTTCTACTGCATCCTTTCCCCTGGTCTAGAACAAATAGCCCCAGAACAAAACAAGAGCAAAACAAGAGCACTCTGTGCTCTGAGCATCATCTGCAAAGAAGGAACTGAAGTTCTCTTTCAGTGGCTGGGAGAATTGAGGGAGGAGTAAGAGAGAAGCAACATGAAGAAACTCTTAGGCCTCCCTAGAAGTACAAAGAATTTAAATCAGTGCTTGTAAAATGCAATGATGAATAAGACAGGTAGGTAAAATTCTTGCATGTAATACCCAAGTACTTGAAATTTTTGCCAGAGGGGAATATTTTCACCTCCTTGCTTTCCTTGAGAAACAACTCCCTTTAAATCGGCTTGAAAAATGCAAGATGACTCTTTATGTGTGGATTACTGCTATAGGATGACTGCCAAAACAGTCAACTACAGTGAAAAAAAATAGGAAATACAATTATTGCTGCGATTTCAGATCCCAGAGAAAGAATTGTGGCTGCCTCTAGGAAAAACAGAGACACAGCATTTGAAGGAAACAAAATTTTAATTTTCTCAGCCATGGAGTCCCACAGGAGAGAGCTCCTGGGGATGAGGGGAGCTTTCAAAAAAAGACGAAGTTGAGACTGCAGTCCATTATGCGTATGTAATATCCACACGCTTCTGTGCGACAGAAAACATACAGGGACAGTGCACTTGGATTCTGCGTGCTCATATAATGCTTGTGTCTCCAGCTTCTCGGCAGATCCTTATGGACTCCAGTGGGGCTCTTCACAGGCATGGCAGAAACCGCTATGCATTCAGCAGTGAAATCAAAGCCCAAACCAGCTAAATGCTGCTAACAAAAAGTGAGGAGGGAACCAGAACCTTTGGATGGAGATGAAGGGAAAGAATGAAAATCAGGGTCCACTTATGAGTTCCTCTTGCAAAACCTCATGCTGATCATTTGTCATTTTAACTGTGATTGGCATTTTAAGGGGCATAGTCTACTTCATTCTTTCTTTGGAGACAGGCGCTTAAAATATCTGGAGATTATACAATGTGAATAGTGTATGAATATATGCTCAGCATACTGGTGTATATGAAACATTTCTAAACGTATTGTAGAGCTGCCTGAAAGGTTTTCCAGTGAAACAATTTTCTGCTGGAAAATGTTGATTCTACAGTATTCAAAAGTCCCCATGGAACATGTCAGGCCTGTCACAACTGTGGATGGAAGTGAGCAGGTTTGTTGATCTGCAGAGAGGCAGTGCAGCTTTACCAGATCCCTCGTCTGCCACCTGAGTAGATGACAGGCTAAAAAAACCCAAAAAATCTTTTTTTTTGTGATACGCTGAAAATGAGTTTTTCAAGTATTTCTCTTTCGTAGATCGTGTCGAATATTTGACTTTTCATACATGATAATGGGAGAACTTTTCGCCTTCAACTACAGACAAAACAGCAATTCTGTTTTCTTGCCAGCTCAAGAAATGCAGTGCGATTATCTGCATATGCCCCTTCAGACAAAATCCACTGCTGGAATGCTCTCCAAGCTGCTCTGGTACCTTTCTCATCAGCAAAAGCCTCAAACATGCAGGGCCTCTTGCTATCAGAACTCTCCCTTCCTCCTGGTAGTCTGCAATCTCACCCTCCCATCATCACCCACTGCACAGGTGCTTCCCCATCGTGCAACATCACATATTTAGGTGCAGGTTATAAGGTGGGATGGGGCAAAGGAAAAGAACTGGCTACTACAGAAATCATGGAGTGTGGAGGAGAGTGGCATGAAATTAGTATGTATGATTTCCCTGGTTCTTCTTTCTTTGCTGGGATTCCCCCTTTAGTTTGTGGCTCATCTGAGCTATCTCAGCCTCCATTGCACCCCCTTGCTGAGGTCCCATATCCTTTTTTCTAAGGGGCAGTGGTGGCCTGTAGGGCTTGTAGGGGGAGAGAAAGGAGGAGGTGTGACACTGGGCATTCGTAAGTGCAGGATGATATCGTCATCAGTATTGGGGAGACAGAAGCTGTGTTTGCTAAGAGCAGCGAGAAGACATCAAGATGAAGCTGTCAGAGATCTGGGGAAGGCAGATGGCATGAGGGGGCATGATGGGTTGAGGATTAAGAGAGTTCTGAGAACACATGAATGGTATGCTGGAGGGGAGTTGTGCTCAGCACTCAGTGCTGACATCTTGCATAACATCTTACTCTGCTGCGTTCAGTGGGAACCTGTGTGGGTCCAAGATACCATGCCTGCATAGTTGTGGCTGCACATACATCTTTTGGAGAGCATAGATAAAAAAAGGATGCTTTTTGACTTTGCTGTGGCATGCTGCTCTCTGGGCCTAGTATATTAAAAACACACCTATTAAAGAGTTATATCCATTTCCCAAATAGGCCTGTGTTCTTCTGTCCAAATCCTGATGAGTAGCACAGTGGGTAGAAGTGCTTTGCTTGGAGTCTGTACAGTGATTGTCCAGGATGCTTATAATTTTACATTCTGCAATTGGACTTACCTGCAATTTGACGCGTTTTGTGACTGTGAGCAGAGTGATCTTTGCAGGTCGTCTTGATCATCCTACAAAGCAATGTCAGTCCAAACTACATTGTTATGGATGCAATCTGGGGATTATGAGCATGCAGAAATGAAAAGATCTGTGAGAGGCATGGCTGATACAATAACTGAGCCAGATGTGCCTGTTAAAGGGAGTTTATTCTGCAGCTGTGCACAGGTGACTAAATCTGCTTCCAAAGTTTGCAATGAGGATGGCCCATCACTACCATTAGCATCTGCTTGTGTTTCTGCATGACCAGAAGCCTTTGGAAAATGGAGCGATCACAAGGCCTTTCCAAGAAAGGGTTTGCCATCACCAGAAATATATTCTAAACCAGTCCATGTATGGGCAAATCCTGCACATAAGGGTAATGTTGATTTGTAATATGTGCTTCATTTTGAGCAGCTTTTGGCTAATCCTTTCTGAGGTGCCTGAGCAAGCCCATGCACAGAGGACATGTTCTCCAGGACTTGTGGGGACATGCAACTTTAATGCTTTGACAGGAGTCAGCTGTAGCCAGCTGTTTGTCTTACAGGGATGCTCCCCTTCTCCTGTGGAGCAACCTGTGAATGGATGCTGAATGAAGCTGGCTCCTTGGCTCTGTGTGGCTGCTGGAAAGCACATGGCACCAAGAGTAAAATGAGCTAAAAAAACATGCTGAGTAGAACATAGCAGACAAAAGCCTTGCCAGAGCTGAGTCTTACTGAAAATGCAGGTGATGCAAGGGAACACTTGCATGGAAACCAACCCTAAGCCTGCAAGCAAAATGAAAATTGTAGGTAGCTGGGAGCATGGGCTCTCAGGGGATTTCAGCTGTATGAGGTTTCATTTGGAATGGGACTATATAATTGGAGCAATCCTGCGGTCAGTGCAAATTCAACCTGTGTTTTTGAACCAGAATATTAAGAAGAAAAAAAAATCAAGGCAGCTTGTAAAAACAGAAAGGATGAAGACCCCATCTGGCAGTCCTGGGGGATTAAACCAATCCCTGATAAAAGACTAGATGGTGGTAAGATGGGACAAAACTCAGTGAGGGTGACCACAGAGAGAACACAAACACCAGACTTTTTATGGTAAACCTCAGAAGAATACTCTGAATTTCCCAAGGGGAGGAATCACTGAGTCCAGAGGCAGCCTGGCTTTGGTGAGGAATTTTATACGCTGCAAAAGGAGAAATCTACAAAAAGCACTCTGGCCACCTTCCAGCTTCAAAGTCAGCGGCCACCAAAAACGGCACAGGGGACTACTGATGTTGCAGCAAACAGCAATACCCAATACAGTGCCGACATTTGAGAAAAGGGTATAAGAACTGCAGTGCTGTCCTTTACTTTGCAAGTGTATTCTCAGTATAGTTAAGGAAGATGCCAACATCAGCATTAAAACTGGACAGCTCTTCGCAACGGTTTTGCAATAGCAGATGATTTTGTTGTCAGTATCAAGGCAAGTGGAATACTTCTTGAACTGAAGTTGTATAGGAGTATGTTAGCCTGATGCTAGAAAAAAAATAAGGAAACTTAATGAAAAGAATGATAAAGTAAGGAAATTCAGAAATTAGTCTTTCACAGGGAAGTGGCTGAATTAAAAGTATGACTAAAAACCCAATAAACTTGAGAAGGAATGAGCCATAATCCTATCGTTGTAAGGTTGAAAGTCAGCTAAGCCAAGGTCCTCTCGAGATACCATTTGAGGATGTTTTCCTGGGGTGAGGGAAGCTGCCTGGCTGTAGGGTAGAGTGTAAGGAGCCAAGTCAGCCCATGATTCATGACCCTAGAAAATTTCCCTTCAATTGTAAGTGGAGATTAGAGTAAAGCAAAGATTTTATTCCTCTGGAAATAATCAGGTGATGAAGTGAAGTGTGTAAAGCTGGACACAGAGGATCAAAAAAAGTAAATAAATGTTTAAAAATAGATCCGTTCCTGCTACTGTGAGGAGAGGAATTCTGATATTGAGGGCGTGAACGTTTAGATAGCGGAGATTTTGAGCTGCATTCAAACACCATAAAACTGTTGTCAGATGATCTGAGAAGCTTTGTGAGGAACCAGCACTGATGTAGTATAAATTACATACTTTGAAGATTTGTTAATGCAGGTAGATCACAGTATGGCCAATACTGCCTCACACACAAGGAAAAAGTACCACAATGTTCGTAAGAAATATCAGTGCCTCATTTAGTTTCAGCAGTCCTGGTCTTGACAGCACTTCTGTACAAGGCATCCAGTGAATACGACATGAGAGACTGAAGATTATACGAAGGTAATTTAGGGATTTAAAAGGAACTTGAGAGGGGCCAAAGAGGTTTTACCCTGAGCTCAGAAAAGCAGTGATGCTGAAGAGGCTGTCAAAGCTTTACACACATAAACTAAAAATGTAAGCTATGTCAAACAGAAGAGTTAGTGCTACAAGGAAGACTGACCCCTTGCAGTGAAGCAGCCACTGATCTTTTCTTGCTGCGTGGACTCTGTCTTCCCCCCTCCCCCCCAAATAAAGCAATTCAGTATGTACTTGTCCTAAACTATTATTCCATCTTCCTTGAGTTAACCTTATTAGAAGACACAGCAGCTAAGTAGGTGATCATGCATACCAAATTTGTTTTTTCAGACACAGTACACCTGACTTAGTAACATATAATTATAGGCCAGTTTAGTAGGCATGAATTTTAAATAGTTTTCATGGATTTTGCCATATAACTGCTAGTTTTCTTCATCCATGATTTAACAGATGGGTTGAAAACCTCATCAAAATAATAAAGAACAGAGTGAAAAGGATGGGGGTTATAGTTTGGTCTGTATTAAGCTCTTTCAAATCACAGCATGGCATTAGTGGAGTGAGAGTTGCCTCCTTCAGGTTTTTGTTCAACAGAAAACTGTAGTCCATCACTCAGATTGAAGTGACTTGGGATCTGTAGTTAGATATATGAAGGGACAAGTAAGGCAAATCAAGAAGCTTGAAGTACTGGGGTTTCAAGAAGCTTCCTTTCTTCATGAAGTGATATTATGCTTCCACGTGCTGGAGAATAAAAGCTAGAGGTAGGCCAGGCAACACAGGAAAATTCTTGTCATTGTAGGAGACCGTCGGGTCAGGCGGATGCATATGATGGAAGACAGGTGATCTCCTTCACACTCCACAAGGGAATGTAATGAATCAGTCATTTTGCTCAGCAAGGTTTCAGATGACCACAGTAGGTGAGAGAGATGTGGTCCAGGTCATGATGTGACTGATAGACTCAACACTGCTCCAATATGGAAAAGAGCTGGTTCACATGACAGCACAGGTTGACGCAGAGAGTAATGCAATGTGCTTGTTTGAGTAGGCAGTGGACAGGTTATGAATATTCAAAATTTGGTGTTATGTTGATATTTGTTGATTGCTGTTATTCTGACATTTGCTTGGGAAAGGCAGATGTCAGGGGCTGTGCACTTGATGGGGTCTGACCTAAGCCAGTTGGAATTGGTCCCTCTTCCATCGAGGAGCTCACTTTGCTCCATGCATGTCAGATGAGAGCTGCCATTTCTGACAGCATATAAAGTAGCTCTGTGTCATTGGCTGTGGGTATTTTCCAAACCACTTGGAACAAATTTTTATGGCCTATTCTGGTAATCCTTTTCTATAATCATTCCAGAGTCAAGGGTGCCGGTAAAGCAGAGAGATTAGATTTCATTCTCACTCTGGGTATGGTTCTTCCCTCAAGAACCATGGTGGAGGGTTAT
This sequence comes from Psittacus erithacus, assembly GCA_009867235.2. Taxonomy (NCBI): domain Eukaryota; kingdom Metazoa; phylum Chordata; class Aves; order Psittaciformes; family Psittacidae; genus Psittacus; species Psittacus erithacus. Next base: position 143,583 of record WYDI02024476.1, on the reverse strand, counting down.
AAGATGAATCTTTTACTTTTTGCTCCCTGCCAATTACATCTTAACTCTTACTTGTATTTCTGGTACTGTTCCTCTAAAATCTAGACCTTCCTTTGCTTCTCCCATTCCTAGGGTAGTGTCTAAGCACTACAACTCAAACTTCTCATGATGACGAAAGCTGTTATGGACTGACTTGTCAAGGTGCTGGGCAGACTTGTGGATCCCCACCCAGTGGAGATGGCTTGCTAATGCTCATAGGCTGTATCTCTTTGAGATGCTCTATATCATCTCCATGTGCTCTCCAAGCACTCAGTGGATGCAGAGGGGAAATAACACGTATCTTGCATATACCAGTTGTCTGTTTCTCTCTCCATTTTATGGAGCCCTTGTCATGAGTTTTTCAGTGTGAGCTATGTGATGGGAAGCAAAAAGTAAGAAACAAAACCAGAGAGGAAGATTAAGGGGAGCCTATTCTACATTCTAACAGTTAATTCAGTCCTTCACTTTTAGAAGCTGCTGTCCAGGCAGACAAAAGAAGTGAAAAGAACCCATTGCATGAGAATATTGGGTTTGCACTTTAATATATTACCAGGTGAAATTTTACTTGTGCTATTTCAAGTTGAGGAATTTTAGCTGTCATTTTTTCTGCTTTTATGTGTGGAAGGGGGAGAAGGAAGTATGCTATTAGTATTTTTCTTCAAAGGACACTTTTGCATATTATGATCCAGGGAGGACCCAAACAGGGTCCTGCTTTTCCTATGTACCGCACCCTTTAATCTTCCGAGACATACAAGGAGGTGTAGAGGCTTGTAGTGTGGAGGTGGGTGCTGGGGAGGAGCAGAGATGTTCAGCTGCAGAGGGGCCCGAAGGCACAAATTTGCAAAGCGCGGTTACCATGGCAGTGCTATGGAAACCAGGTTCTGCTGCTCACTGCTGCTAAGGGTGGAATTTCAATGCTTCATGCAGCTCTGGTACCCAAGAAACAGCAAACCCACAAACAAAACCACACCAGACCTGTAGATGCCTCATCAGAGCACCGTTTCTCATTCAGGCTGTATGCCTTGCCTGCCACTGTGGGGGAGGAAAGGATGAGCAAACCCAAATCAGCTAAAATTAGAGCTTGTTACACACCTGTGTCCCAGCTTCCATCTGGGTCCCTCAGAATAGTTCTGGAGATTCAAATAAGTTTGATTAACTTTAGGATCTTTGATCTGCTGTTATATGTGGGTTGCTGCATGTGGTCTGGAAGCTGAGTGGTTGCACTGCATAGGGCAGAGTTGGAATGCAGAGGGCTAAAGAAGACCCAAAGCAAAAAAAAGCTCTCTTCTGCTTTTGGCTCATCTCCATGACCCTATCTGAACCTCTTGGGTTTCCCATGCCTCAATTTCCCCATCTGTAAAACAAAGATGATAATGATACCTCTCCATAGGCTGGGCAAGTTTGGCTTCACCAGTCAGTGCAAAGAAGCACTGAGAGGATTTGAGCTACTATGAAATGTATTTAGTTAATGTTTGGAAAGTATTTCGAGTATCTGATGAAAATGGTTAAAAACCTGCCATTTTTTGCCAGATTCCAAATAAACAACCTATAAAAAGGTTGTACTTAAAGCTTATAGAGGCCTCACCCTCATGTTCCTTCTGAGCTGTGTTTCTCCTGCAGGATGGAGCTCTGGCACTGTGATGCAGTAGCACAGACTTGAATACATTCAGTTTAGTAGCAATACTGTGAGCATTAGACCAGCAGTACCAAAATCATCCCTTGCATGGAAAGGAAAAGGTAAATAGTGTAAAGGTTGGTCTTCCATTTTACAGCCTTTCAGTGCTGGTGGACTTTGACCAGTATAGCTTGAAACCCAGCAATCAGTTTAGCCGACTTAAAATTTACTAATGATTTGCTTGGGATACTGGTGAATATTTCCCTATGCCAGTAACCATGTCTCAACACCCTTTGGCTGGGGGAACAAGAGTCAGTAGAAACCACAGGAGACAACTTTCTGCAGTATCTTATCCATCCTCTCTACCACCACTGCAAGTTCTGGGCTTTGGAGCCCCAGGATGGCACCTCCTAGGGGAAGTAGGCTCTGAAATTCCCTGGGTGCTGCAAGAGCATCCCTGGGGCATTCCACCACCAGCTCTGAGCTGTCCTTTCAGCCATTCCAGAAAGTTATGGTACAACATGTCAGGTCAATGGGAGCAGTCCACACCTAAAGTGAGGTACCTGTTTCTGAGCATGTGCCCTATGGAGTGGAAAAGCACATAGCTTGTGACAGCATGAATGTGCAAAGTCACAGCAGTGCAGTTGGCGATGCAGTGCAGAGCTGGAGAGGAAGCAGAGAGGGAAGTGTGGGTGCCAAAGGTCTTAAGTGCAGGTCCAGTGCTCCTGCAGTCACCTTGGGAAGTGCTCCTTATCTGGCTGTGTTTCTTTAGTGCTCAGAGAGAGCCAAGCAGGGAGGACATAGCACCTCACAACCTTTGAGGGCTCTTACGATGACGGTAATAATAAGTGATAGCTTGCTGTAAGTGCTGACAGCCTTCTAAATACCAAGCCTATGACAGTAACAAGAGGATGGCCCTTAGTCATGTATGGGGGTAGGATTTTTGAGAATCCTTTGGGGGTCCTGGCTGTGTTGTCAAAGCAGCATCCCTTCGTTTGCCAGGGATGCGGGCAAGGCTGGGGCCATCTCTTATCCTGAGAGCAACATTCTCTTTGGAATCAGCTGCCCCTCTCCCCCTGCGGAGGAATTGCCTTCTGCTTAATAAATGTCTGCATGTAATATTCTGAAACAAGGAGGCTAATCAAAGGCCCCGTTCTGGGGAACAGGGATGCTAAATGAAAAGATTAATTTCAGTAATCAAGCAGCTTAATTTGGACATTTTTTCCCCTCTTCTCTGTTGCTGATGGAAATTGAGGCAAATCTTTTTTTGGAGAGACACTCCTTCCCTGCCTGGTAGCACCGCTTTCCAGTACTGAAAATGGTTGTGTAGAGATGGGTGGGAGGTTGTGTAGCGATGGGGAAGAAAGAAGAGTAGGAAAGGGTCACAAAGGACTGTATCGGAGAAGGTGTGTGGACTGCTATGACTGATGTTTCTTGAGCATCTTTCCTCTGGAAATCTCCCAAAGTGTTTTATAGACTGCATCGCAAAGGCTCCAGTCAGCACTGAAGTGCAGTCATCTTGGCTGGATTGCAGTAAGTCTTTGAAGGACATGGCAATTTGACTAATAAGGAGAGGGCAGGCAGGTGGAAGACTATGATACCACTACATCATTAAATGAGAGCCTGTGCAATGGGTGGGACTTATCTGAAAAACACCAGTGAGGCTGAAAGGGCTCACTTCTGCAGTTAAGAATGAATTAGCGTTCATCTTTCAGTGATTTGGAGCACTGAGGACCCTTTTGCTCAGCTCAGGGCAGGGCTGGTACCGCCAGCACAGCCTCCTGCACAATGGGACCTCACTCTCATCCATCTGCCCACCCATTGCTGCTGTCACCTCAGCTGCCCCAGGTCCACTTGCGGAACCTTGCCAGGCATGATGTCACTGAGCTCTGGTGTCACGGCGACTTGAGGACGTTTTTCAGTGACCATCTAGGGGTCCTCAACCCACCTTGTCCCTGCCCTGGAGTCAGAAGATGGTGGAGACAGCTGGTGAGAGGGCTGGGAAAATACCCAGAAAATGTGATTTATGGTGAGGCTGAAGGAGCTGGGTCCCTGCTCTGGTCTTTTTAGTAGCAATTTGGAGAGGGGAATAGACTTCCAAGAGATACAGTGAAGCTTAGGACTGGGTAAAGCCCTGGAAGAGTGTTTTCTTGGGGTAGTTTTGTGCTGGCATGAGGGTGAGGTGTGTGTGTGCGCGTGGGCAGGCTGGAGAGGACAGTCTAATAATAGCTATTTACTCATTCAATTGCCTGTGATCTGAAGACGCCTGGACAGGCACCCAGTGGCGTGTGACAGAGCCCTCCAGAGTGAGTGGAGGGGGTTTAAGGGAATGACGTCCTTGCCTGAGGCAGTAAGGTTTCAGGTCTGGCAGCTTTCCATGCCGGCCTCTCCAATCCCCCCGCTGCCTGTCAGCGCACTCCACCGGGGCTGGCACCTCTCTTGCACGTCCCCCCCTCTCCCTTTCACTCCCTGTGGGCGGCATCTTTAACTTGACTGCACCCCCTGCCATCTTCTGGCAATCAATTTTTTGGAGACAATCTGTGACGTTTCCGACCCCCCTCCTTTCCCTCTCCTCCTTCCCCTCTCTCGCTCCCTCCCGCTGACTTGTTATTATGTACTGCAGCTGCCCGGAGGATTTTAAATAGACTCATAATCGCACAGCAGCTCCTCTTGGAAGTTTAAATATAACCTCCTTGCTAATCTCGTGTGTGGCAGCAGCACAGCACCTAGGGAAGGGAGGAACGGACAAGCACTAACCCATGGCTTTGCATCAGGGCTGGGAGGGCCCAGGATTTTCTTTTTAGTGAAATGATCAGGAAATTGCCTTGTTTCGTTTAACCAGAATAGCTCTGAGGCTGGTGCAAGGTGCCAAACTGATGAGTTTTGCAGCACAAAATGATTTTCTTGGTTGCTATTCCAGACACAGCACGAGGGAAGGCTGCCCTGCAGCTATGCTGCCATTTCCCCTGGATTGGGCTAGTCTCTTACCCTTGCCCCAGGAAAACCTTCCTGGGAGGCAGTGGACAGCTCAGACCTCCTCCACGCTTTGCCTTCCTTTAAGAAGGTAGCAGTTGTGAATGTCATGCTGAGGGAGGTGTTTTGGAGAGATTGATAGGGACCTAGGCAGAGATCCTACAGATCGCAAATTGTTTTACTGTAACAGACTGATTTCAATCTCATTTCTAGCTCTCCAAGTAAGTAATTCACCTCTCAGACACAAGTATGGTTTGCTGAACATCATAGTTCGGTGACACCACAGAAAAGATCACAATTAGTAATGAATTTTTCCAAACAACCTGTTCTAAAAGGGCAAATCTAGTGCTCATGAGCCCATTAAATCCGGAGAGACACTTTCACACAGTAACTGTTGCCTGTTGCTTTACCCTAGTAGGATCCCTACTCTTCCTGCATCCCAAATGCAGCCATTTCCTCATACAGAGAGATGAGGGATGTGCAAGAGGATCATAACTAGTTCTTGTGCTGTTGTTGGAGGGATGATCTAGCTGGCTTTTCAGGGATGTGGGCTGTATTTCCTCCAGTCTGCCGAGCTGGTTCATACTGAGAAGTTTGGTACACATGGACACCAGGAAGGTTGATTCTCTGCTTTATTTTGTCTGTATAAAAAAAAAAGGGACACTGTCTTTTAATTTGTTTTGAGCAGTGCTATAGAAGACCTAAGTAGTACTATCTGAGTACCCAGAACAAAAAATAGTACTATTGATGTTAAATTAGCCAGCCATAGTAATTGCTAGAGCTGGGGGACTAATTCACAACACATTATTTATTCAGTGAATTTAGCTTCTTTTTCTGCTTATGGAATATCAATTGTGTGGATCATAATTTCCTCAAATTTATTTGAATTTATTCAGTGAGCTTCTTGGAAAATATTTACTCTATGGATTGATACAGGCTGCATTACTTAATTATGGTTGGTCAGAGGTATCTATTTGGTATTGTTTCTGTTTCCTTGTTGAATGAGCACACAAGCACTTCTGGCTTGAACACTTGCATATAAACAGGGAAGATGCACATTTCTGCAAGTTTTTGCACATTTCCATACATGAATATGCAGATGAAACTCCTGTACAGGAGCATTGACAGCAAACAAACACAGACAAGTCAGGTCTAAGTAATTTTGCATAAAAAAATGTGAATAAATATTTTTAAAAGGCCTAAATTGCCAGGATAAAAGTCTAATTTTACAGCAAAGTAACCTGGTCCTCGGTAAATGGCATCTTGAATAGCAATAACGGCATGTTGAATCAGAACCTAATAATTTACCTCTTTGCTTTTTTCTGCTGCTTTGTACAATGATTTCCTGTAGTAATGTAGTCCCTAGCTTGGATATATTATATGAAAACAGTTCTCCTTTTTTTTAACTGTCTGTTTTCGTGTGACACTCTCTATAAATATGCTTGTGTCCTGCAATAGGTAGTGCTTCTCTGAATGGGAAACCTGATTGTCTCTCTTCCATCCGTTATCCATCTCTAACCTGTTTCTCTTGCTCCCTTCTCCCACATCAGATATGAGTGGCTAATCTGATGAGTGGCTATCAGACATGTGTGACTAATCTGAAACTTTCTAAACCACAGAACTGTAAATGTTTCCAACTGTTGGGTTCTGATTTATGGTGTAGGAGTGTGAGGGATTATGTTCATGAGGACATTTGTGCAGACTTGGGAGTAGTGTAATCAATGGAGTAGAATAGGGAACAAGCTGGAAGAAATGGACAGTTTTGATGACTACAATATAGAAAGAAGGTGAAATGCACTTGTGTGAAGTTCAGAGGCATGCAGATAGACACATCTACAGTGCCTGGTATAGAGCCACTTGTTGGAACACACACTAGATCTGAAGGACTTGAGCAGCAGAAATTGTTTGGGCTTCTGTTGTTTGTTACTTTTATTTCTTCTAGCTGGTCTGGGTGCCTTTGCACAGTCTGCTGGCCTGTATGAGAAGATTCTTTGTTACTCCTGCTAATTGATCTTAAAAACAATGGGATTATCAGTTGGAAGCAAATGAAAAAGAGAAAAAATGGGAGTATTATTTACTGATGTGATGACTGAGCCTTCAATACGAGACATCAGCATAAAAGACAATTATGTTCCTAGGTGCCAGGCAGGATATTCCCTGCCAAGGCAGGGAGGTATCAGTATCATTGTAACAGGCTTTAGTGTAATTTCCTCTGTGTACAATTCTGTGTATAATTCCAGTTATCCCAATTAAAGCAAAATGGAGTCAGAAAAGTATCTGTTTGGTAATGAGAAGTACGAACACATTTTACAAGAGGAAACTAAGATAATGTAGCTTACTTAACCTGGCAAAATGCAGGCTGAGAGAATATAAAAGACTGCCCTCCATTAAAAATAGAGTGAGAGGAAAATACTGTGACAGCAGGAGAACTCTTCAAGGTAACGAGGAACTAGGCATTAACTGAACAGGAATGGGCTTCAATAGAAAGTCATCAGTACAGCAAGGTTCTGCACCAGCTTCCAAACTGCACAGGGAAAGAAGAAACCTAATCCCTTTTCCATGAGAGCATGATGGGTTCTTGAAAAGACTAATACGGAAAGACTGTCTGGGAGACCGGGGCTGGGACATCCCTTCCATACTGCTGTTCCTTAATTACAGCAAACCCCATGTAGGCACTCTGTTCTTCAGGATTAAAAGGACCTTAATTCAGTTTAGTTCAATTTTCTTCTAAGGGCTGCTTTAATTTGGAAGAAATGTGTCCATTCAAAGCTAATGTGATTTAATGAATTCATGCTAAACTCACAACTTTAGTTAATTTGGATTAATTTTCCCAATTGTTTCTCAGCAGACAACCCTTAAGACATGTAGTAGAAATGGGTAAGAAATCACAAGCACTGCAGTCCTGCTTGTGGTTCACTTGTAAGATGGCAGGTAGATTTTCTGAGTGTAGAAGACCTGAAGAAACATGTAGCCAGGTTCCTGCATGCCTTTCCCTGTGGAGCGGCTAAGAAGGGTGCGTGCTGCCAAGACCTGGGGTCTCAGCTGTCCTCTTGTGTTTCACCACCCTACCACAGGGACCAAGGTATTAGTACTGTCTCGTGGGAAGGTGAACTGCATGGGACAACCTGTCCTGAAAGGTGGAGTTGGCTTTGGTTGCAAGTGGCATTTGGTAGTAGATTCAGGGGAGTGCTGGCTGCTTGGCTGTGTACTAAGGAGCTACCTGCGCGTAGGAAAAAATACCTTCTTTTAAATGTGAGCTGCACTCCACTGATTATCATTGCCAGCTTCCAGGAGAGAAAAGGCATTTCTTTGTAATGCTGTTCTAAGGGGTTTATAGCTTGACTTTGACGGATAGTGCTACTTCTGTTACCACTATTAGTGTGCATCCTTATTTTCCTGTTTTCTGGACATCACATCATGAGTGGGAAATCTGTGAGCCTTAATCTGCCAGGCTTTGGAAGGTGTGTAAACGGGCCACTGCAGGCCCTGGTAGTGGCTAGGAGCAGCGGGAGGATTTAGGGGTGCAGGGCATGGCTGCCATTGCTGCGTAGGAAGGGACCGTTCTGCTGCAGCTCTGCACGTTGCCATGGAAACAAAGCTGGATCCTTAATCGGGATGTGCGTGTATGTGGACGTGAACCCACTGTCTGCTGTCCTTTTGGCCTCACCTCCTTCTGCTCCAGTCCAGGATGGTTATGGGTGCTCTGCACTCGGTGGGTGGGAGGCAAGCTTATGCATAGGGACCGTGTGGGGCTGTAGAAGTGTCTAAGGTGGGGTTGAGAGCAAAGATTTTGGATTTTAGGATTCTATGTTCCCTGGGCCCTGGGGAAGAGAGAACAGTCTCTGCTGAGGCAGTGGCGCAAAGGGAGTCGCAGGAGCAGGCAGCAATTGTTAATGTCCCATGGCAGCTGTGGTGGGGAGCACCCCAAGATATTGGGGTGCCTAGGCACTGCAGGGAATGAGTGAGGCTGAGGAGGTCATAGCTGCATGGCATGTTGTGCAGACCCTCAGGTAGCACCCAACAGGCTAGCTCTAAGAGTGGTGCAATTGTGTCATCAGAAATTTATCTCACAGACTGTACTGAAATCACTCTTCAGCTTCAGGGATCTGAGCTAGTACTTCTGCAAGGTGTTGCTGTGCTTTGTGGACTTACTAGGGAGTCCGGGTTAACTCTGGCAACTCTGATATGGGGCTGTGGCATTACACAATCCAGGCATGCTTTTAAGAGGCCTGGAGACATGAGGAGGCTGTTGGTGGGAAGTTGAAGTAATCATACAATGTACTTAACACAAGCTTATGCAGATATGGGTGAGCAAAGCAATCTCATCTATTGTACTCCATCTGCGCTGAGTAAATCAATTGAGAAAAAAAAAAGATGCTAAATGAAAATCTTTCAATCTTTCAGTTGTAATACCTCGCTCATTCAATACCTGGAGGGGAGCACTTCAGGGAAAATCTAGGAATAGTAGCAAAAGCTCTTGGCACTTTGGAAAGCAGTAATCCCCCTTCTGAGCCCATAAAAACTGCAGAATGCTATTAAACTCTGAGGATGTGGTTTGGTGGAAGCTGTAGGATGAAAGGTGCTGCCTACTTACAGTTCTGAAAAATCCCCTCCCAGGACTCAACAGGAGTGGGACCAATTTGTCTACTGTCCACATCCCAGCAGGAGGGATTATGACTACCCTGCTGAAAGTCCTGCCACTTCCATTTGAAATACTGTTCATCTTTAGTTTAGACTACAAACTGTTGAGCGGCTCCTGTTGAGTTAAAATGTTGCTGTCAGTGTGCCCAGGGGACTGAGGGCTTCCTTTGTCAAAGTCCAAGATGCACAATTGACCTTGTGAAAGGAAGTAAACTGTCCTGTTTAGAGGAGCCCTGAGAAAGGTTGAGTCCAAGGCCAGGAGGGCCTGTATGATTAATCTCTGCTGAAACAGACATGCTGATGCTTATGGAGTGAAGTGAAATTCTTCTGGGTACCCAACAATTTTCTTGTTGCATAGCAATGAAATACAGAAATTATGAATGGGCTGCACAAAGTCCACTGCAGCAGACAGCTGAAGGGCCCTCAGAAAGCTCCCTGTAAAAGAGGAAATTTATGATCCTCAGCCCTTTATATGTGGAGGGAATATGTAAATTTTTAAATGCGTACTTTTCCTTTCTTGGATATCCTAGAGCTACATAATAGAGAGATTCCATGGGAAGAAAGGCCAGTGAGGGGTAGCTGTAAAGGCCATGTTTTCCTACTGATGAATAGAGAGGTTGTATCCATAGCCTACTGCTGAATGCACAAGGAGCCTGACCACGTTCTCACTTCCACCTGGAGAGTATGGTGTGACTTCGAAGTTAGTGGGATTAGTGTGATGAGTGAAAGGAAATGATTTACTACCAGCCCTTAAAAACTACTGGGTAACATAACAAGAGCAGCTGGATACCAGATGAGCTGTAGAGCACTGGGTTGATGCCTTCCATGCAGTGTGCTTCATTCACCAAGCATGCCCACTCTGCAAGGCTGCATGCCTTGAAGAGCACCGATGCCAAGACGATGATCTGCTCCTACGCAGTGCAGATGGATGTGTAGTGTAGGAATGTACACATCCTGCATTCATTGAGATAATTAAAAGGTTGAGCTTTTTGCACTAGCCACCAGACTTGAAGGAAAGGTTTTTCAGCCCAGTACTTCTCAGAAGGCAGATATTCAGAGGTTTTGCATGAAAAGGAGAAAACGCAATTCTTCCTAGAAAGAAAAAAACAGTATCTTGAAGCTAGATGACCAGAGCAATGCCTTTGTCTCAGCTTCCAGAATTGCTTCGCTGCACCCTGAGATAAAACTTTCTGTGGCTATTCCCTTCCCACAAGTATTCCTTCTGACCTGCTGAAAGGAAAGACAGAGTTGTGGGGTTTTGGGGGTTTGTTTTGTTTTTTTAATAACCCAGATCCTCTTGGTGTATATTAATAGATGACTACTTGCCTCCATGAAAGATGAATTCTGAAGGACTGTATTTGTCAGGAAGAACAAAGTCTGTTAAAACTATGTCTTCAATGCTTTCACCCACAATTTGAAGGCATGCAAACTCTCTTCCTCTGGGCTGTGGCCAGGGCTGTGTAATGAAGCAGCCTGTGTAATCTTTGACTTCTTTCTGAGAGCACTAACCAAAAGTTTAGTTAGCACTGAATGCATGCGTGATGATGTAGACATTTATGGTTAGTAAGGCTGGACTGCACCATCACCTCATTTCATAGAGATCATTGTTGGATGCTAATCCATTTCAGGTGCTGCCAGCCTGAGTTGGTACACTGGAGATGAGGCAATTTGCCTATCTTGAGCCATCCTGCATGTAGAATTGCCTGTGTGCACTTGCCCCTGTGTATGTGTGGATATGTATGTATATGTGTATATGCACACACGCATATCCAACTGCATGCACTTGAAGCACCTGAAGGCAACTGTGTGCAGGAAGACAGAAAATAATGAGACAGAGTGATACAAAGTGGAAGAAAAAGACAAAATATCACAGCCAATGCCTCTTCCCTTGCAGGGGGTGCAGCGCTGGACATGGCTTTTTCTTTCCCCTCTTTTATAGTTATTTGTTCCATCTTTTGTCATGGGCCCTGACCAGGCAATGGTCAGATTGAATAGCTCGTTTCTACCCAGCTTGCCAGAGCTCCTGCTGATGCTTCCATCTACTTCCCACTCCCCCATTGTGCTGGAGTGTGTGGTTAATAAAGAGGACAGACAATGGGAGAAGCAGGAAAACAAGACGCATTGGCTTTGCCTTTGAGTCAGTCGAAGAGCTATTTCTAAACCTTACATGCTTCACCCTGGCTTTTATTCTCTTAGATGTTTTTGTTACTCTTATTATTAATGGCCAGCAGAGGCAAATACTTTTGCTGCTCCATCAATCCCTCTCTCTGCTGTGCTGATCCTCAACAGAAATCTCACTGCCTCATGTCTGTGTGTGGTCTTGAAAAAGAGATGTCAGTTCAGTCCCAGACTCAGGTTTTGTTTAAAAAAGTATAAAGCCTAATGTAGATAGAAAAATATGATTTCAAGTACAAAAAGAGCATCTTATTTATAATGTTGCTGCTTTAAAGTTATGTCAAAGGCATACTGAATATATAGATGGCACTTTTTATTGATGTGCAGGTAACTATGGAAAAAAGTTAATTTAATTATGTGTGCTCCAGCACAGAGTTAAGCTGACTAGAAACGGACTTGCTGACTTTCATCGCCCAAGCAAAAAGAAGTTCAGAACTGAAACTCATAGCACCCTTATCGCAAGCTCAGAGGCACCGATTTCCTCTCTCAAACTCTTCACGAAACCCTGAAAAGTGTAAGCATTCATGTTCTTAGATCGTGGAGGTGGAAATAATGGTCCTTACAGCACCAGACTCTGTAGCAACCATAAATGTGAAGTGCTTCAGGAAATGTGGGGAAGACTACTGGCTCTATCTCTGTAAGTCTCCTGTAGTCCAGTCTTTTACCGAGAACAATTTCCAGTTCATTGGAGTTCAGAAATGACTTTTTCTTAAATAGGAAGTTTGCCACGATTTGTGCCCTAGTCTCATAGCAGTAAAAGGGCATGGCAAATGGCTGTTAATCATCAGGGCAAAGAAAAGGAACTGAAGAGTTATGATCCCAATAGAAAATAATAGAAAGCAATAATTCAGCTGGTGTGGTTTTGGCAGAACATCCTGCAAATGTTTGGATGGGCTTGTGTGTGTGCAGGGAACTTAACATATTTATGAGTGCTTTTGTCTGTAAAGCTGTTGGAAACCTCCTATTTTCTGAGACTTAATAGATGGGAACTCAAAAAGAACATCTGAGAATGGAGTTTCTTTCCTTTCTAATATCCATGTAAATAACTCCATGGTCTCAATGTCTCGACAGTGGGGAAGAGGAGAATCAGTAATTGTTTAAAACTTTGTGAATCAATTACATGAGCAAGACAGGCATGACAGCAGCTTCCCGACAGAAGCACTGCTCACTGGTTGATTAGGAAGAAGAGCTGTGTAGAGAGAAAGTAGGTGCTGCCATGCTTTCATCCATCCTGGAGCACAAGTGGTAACCTGCTGTGGCCAAAGCCATCCCTGATGGGGATCAGGTCTTCAAGCATGACAAATCAGGCTGCGTATTGAAATCCATATTGCTTGTTCCAGCCAAGGACTCTTGTAAAACTCTTCAGTGATTCAGTCACTTTCCAAAGCAGGGGCTGAATCCATAGTCCAGGTCCAATGGTTCAGGAATCCACTTCTGTTTCTTCTCCTCAGGCTTAGCAAATTCCCAGCTAGATCTGAAATCAGGAGTGTCACCAGGGTGGTGCAGGTTGAGGTCTGAACTATTTAGCTGTCCTGACAGGGCAGCTCTACTGGACATGTGCTGGAGTTTCCATGCAGTGGTAATGCACAGATGCCTTAGGGCCGGTTCATGAGTTCTCTGCCTCCTGTTGTCTGGTGCAGACATACATGTTATGTGCTAATGAGACAGCTGCTTGCCAGCAGGATGTCCAAACAAAAATGGAAAACCTGCAACAGAGTACTGTTTCTTCATTTTATGCCCGTGCTATTTTATGCTATCTTGGCAATGTAAGGAAGGTAATAAAATCCCTCTTAAAATGCACAACACACAGCTGCCTTCTCACCTGGTGCACAGCAAGGCTTCAACATTGCTGCTATTCCAGCCCATGCCGTAAAACACAGGTTGGAGTGAGCTGGGGTGAGTCAGGTTTGGAAGAGCTCAGGGCAAGGAGGAGGTATGCTCTGAGCAAGCAGCACCACCTTTCCAATGTGATAGGATCTGATTTGGAGGGTGCAGTGAAGGGTAGAGTGGAAACTCACGGTCTCATAAAGCTGTGAGTATGAAATATTTGAAGGTACTCCCAGGCTGAGAAGGACAAAAGGTAGGCTACCTTCTTTCTGAGTTTTGGGGCAGCCTCAAGGTAGAAAGCCAGTGACCTGGGCTAACAGAATAAACCTGGCTGTGTTTGTAGGAGTGAACCCTCAAGTTAAGAGCAGTGCATAAACACAGAGGAACAAAGACAGCACATATGCACTCCATACCTTCCTCTCACACCACACAGGAATACAGCTCCAAGGAGCATGGAGGCAGTCAGGAACCAGCCTTGAAGAAGCAGGCCTGGGTGAGCAGGATGGGGGCAAATCTTGACTTGCTTCCTACTTGCCCCTAGTTGCCTGGCACAAGAAGTCCAGTGGGCTGTTAGCCCCCCTCCTCTTCCTGAGCATCTTTGCAGGTCCAGCAGGCTGCCAGGTGATGAGTTTCTCTCTGGGGTGTGGGTAGTGATGTGCAGCCTCAGTCTTTTCAGCCCCAGCACTGGTGGGCTGTGCTGTACCCTGTGTAGCACTGCAGGGAGCAATGGTGGCCCTTCCCGCTGGCTGTGGTGGGGAGTGTATGGCCATGGCTGCATTACGTGTGAGTAGTTGCCAGGGAAACTCCACTGCTTAAATGGCACCAAAGTGGTGGGAGCTGGATCTTTTTTTATCTCTTTTATTTCTTTTTTCCTTTTTTTATCTCTTTTTTTTCCCTTTTTTTTTTTTTTTTTTTTTGGTATTCAGAGCATAATTATGACCCCTTAGAGAAGCAGCAGCCAGATATGGGGCAGTGGGAAATCTGGAGTCTGTGAGCTGAGCTTTGTTCCCTTGCTGGAGAGCTCTCCAGTTTAAAGAGTTTGGGACTGTTCGTTTTTGTTTGGATTTTTTTTTTGTTTGTTTGTTTCGGTGTTTGGTATTTTTTTTTTTGTTTGTTTTGGGTTTTTTTTGAGTAAGAGATTTACCATTTACTCCTGGGCAGAATGGATGAGGCTGAAGCCTTTTATTGCTGCTTGCCTTAAGGAAAGTGAAGGGCACATCTACACAGGCTTTTTTTCAGCTGCTTACTCACTTGCACTCTGAGGCAAGCCAGATGCCATATCAAAGAGTATGTAAGCTATTATCGATGCTTTGAAAATTTCCTAATCTGGTTAATAAGGCCAGGCTCAAAGAAAAGATTAAGTCTTGGCACAATATTATCTTAAATGGACTACTTTGCTTCAGCTGTGATCTGGCCAGCCCAGAGTGCAGGCACAGCTGACTTTGGTCTGTTCATAAAGGCTGAGTAGACATTGGAATCATCAGGACTGGGGGGTACCATGTGTTGAGACATAGAGCAACTAACAGTTTTGCCTGCAGAAGATAATTACTTAAATAAGCAATGTAAAATTTTGAGAGAAAAGGCGTATCACTACTTCACGAGACAGAAGGGGAATGGAGGCCCTCACAGACACACTCTGACCTGTCTGCAGCTGGGCCATAGTATGAAGAGATCACCAGCTCCTGAGAGGCTCAGGGAGTATTAGATGCAATGCTGGACTTCCAGGGTTTATTTAAATAGATTCTGTGAAATTTTGGAGGTTCAGTTCATAATAAGATCTGCTCACAGTAAGAAACCAAAGGCATTGATGAAATGAAAGAGCAGTTAATTTAAAAATTATTAAAAGAAATAGTATTTCACCCTGGATAGCTGATTGGAGAAATTTATTCAGTGACATCTTGCCAAATACTGTGACTGGACTTTTTAAGACTGTTGGATAGTTTTATGGCTGCTATCGATTAATATGGCTATACCAAAGACATCTCATTCAGCTTACAGACAAAATTCAGTCCTAAGTCTGGAGGGTAAGACAGCCAGAAAAGAAGTCCCAAGCAAACACCATGACGTAATTGAGTAACGATATAAATGAGTAACGGGACTGTCTGAATTTCCTCTAACTGTGCTGGGCTGGCAGTGTCAAGATATTAAGCCAACCAAGGGGACTTGTTGGAGCTGGGACAGGGAAGCTAGGATTGTCCAGATTGCCACCATGGTATAACATGGCACCTGGTGGGCAGCATCTACTCAGAGTGACCAGTGGTTTAATCCATTCATATAAGCTCATCAAACAAGGAACCACACATCCACAGAGATGAAAATGGAAATGCAACAAGCCTGGTGTGAAAACTGTTTATCCTGGCAGCTTTCTAACTGCCATTTCCCCTCTGTGAAAAGTGCTGGCATACATATGTGATACTCTGGGAAGCTAGTATGGCATACCAGCATATACTAGCCTGCTTTGACCAGTGATTGTGTATAAAATCCGTAAATTGTGCACTCCTTCCTTAGCCAATAGACTTCTGAGGTTTTTCTCTGAACTGTATGTCAGTCAATGGCCCTGGGTATGTTTGACTTTTTCATCTTTTTTTTGTTAACTACGTGGTGGTATGGAGTGAAACTGTCCTAAGATCAAGACTACAGAATCCAGGGTATCTTGAGTTTTCTCTGTTGCAAAATGTTTCGAATGAATGATTTCTATAGACCCTTAAGTGGAAAGTGGAAATCACTTAGCTGTTTTCAGCCCTTGAGTCATCTTTAATCAGAGATGTTTTTATTGCAGCTCTCAGGAATTCCTTGGTGCTGGAGCACTTACACAGTTGCCCCTGGGCTAAGGCTCTGCAGCAGATCTGTTTCCACTGCTACAGAGAGATTAATGTCTAAGCCATGACTGGGATCTGTGTATATGATGATACATATGTCTATAGTTAATGTAATTATACATGTGAATCTTGCTACATTTGTTACTGTTTACCCTGGTGACAAAATTGGGCTATACTAGCAACTCTAGATTTGTTATTGCAATTATTCTTTGTAGCCACCAGGGATCGTGACTTCCAGAGAAGAGCTAGAGCATCAACCATTTTCCTAATTGCTGCAGACCTCCTTTTTTGACCACTTGTATGCCCTGCCTAGCAGGGACCAGAAGGAGAGCAACCTGCTCTCCTGGAAGAGAGGGCTTTTACAGACCTCCACTAATTTATCAGTATATCCTGCCTGCCATTCCACCAGTGGGGACACTGAACTGGGTCTCTCCCTTTCACTCATCCACCAGTTTCTGTAGTCACTTCTCTCTAACCATAATCTATGAGCTACGTATCCTTCTGTCAAACAAGGCCAGTGTGTTCAGTAGTTATTATGAGAACGAGGGAGGAAATTGATAAATGATAGGGTTATGTAAACCATATTTCTGCAACTAACAAATTTGAACTTCCCACTGATGGCACATTTCCAGGGTAGCTTGGGAGATTTTCACCAACGATGATCCACTCATCAGTGAATCAGAGCACTGGGAAAGGATTGCAGGAGATCACTGCTCCCTCTGCTGTGAAAGCCAAAATCAGTAATAAGCCAGGAAACCTGTTCTAGTAAGACAGGAAAGTTTTGAAATCCTACTAAATAGTATTAACTAGGCAGAGTCTTTCAGAAATTGTACAGTCCAGTGTGCTCCAACCTTACTTTGAGTAGGTTTTGCTGTCAGTATGTGTACTTGTGGAAATCTGAGCATGTATGTGTGTGAGAGATGCAGAAACGTGTTGTTCTAGATGCCAGTCCCACCACAAGAACATTGTGCTAAGGCTATAGTGTTACTGTGTTCTCATAGTCCCTACTGCAAGCGCTCAGGGAAAGGACTCACACAGGATGATACAGCTTGTAATATTAAAAGCAGAGTTTTATTGTATTGAGTTGTTGAAAGCTAAATAAATTAAATGTGGGGAGAAAAAACAAACAGGCAGAAGATCCTGACTTCAGGCTAGCCTGAGGCAGTGATGCATTTGTGGTAAGAATAAACAGGAGTAAATGAACACTTAAGCAACAAAGATCCTGATTTCCTGTCAGATCTGTTATAACAAATGGGACTCAGAAATATAGAAAATTTAATTATAAGACTTTGACTGTTGCAGCATTTTCCATCATGGACAATAGAACTCCCAGTGAATCAGGTATCCCACCAGCACTGTAGCAAATAAGTGCACATGGTGTCTCAATTTTGAAGAAAAGAAATACATAGGTGAGGAACTTGGAATCTGTATTTTCCCAGAAGTTATTTGATGCTTTCTCACTCCTTTTTGCCCCCACAAAGTGTGTGGTAGGCAGGACTGACGTTTAAACAAGAGACATTCCTATGTGATTTGTTTGTAGATCAGAGAGGAATTTTGGAAATCAAGACCCTATTAAAGACTAACACTAAACACTAACAGCTTTTGTTCTGAATCAGGAAAATTAGAAGGGGACTTTGGAAAATGATAGTGGCTTAAGTTGTTAGGATCTCATAGGATTCCCTTTACAAAACAGAAAGGAAAGGAAGGCCAGATACCAGTTGTTAAATTATGGCTGCACAGGAAGCTTAATGAAGCAGCAAATGGGGTTAGATATACTGATGTTCCCAAAAGCCTAATAAAAAGGGGTTACTTCCAGGGCAGCACATATTGTATTTCTGCTGCATTTGTGAAGATACAGCAGCTTAGGCCATTTCACAAAAACATGGTTCATTTCTCCAGATGCAGGAAGCAAACATAGGCTCTTGACTTGCTCCTCACTCAAATTCCTTGTGCACAGCTTGACACACCTGGTCCCTATGGGGTCTGGCACTTGGACTGGAGCTAAAGGGACTTGCCACCAGTAGCAAAGAACTGTTCATGGCTGAGCCACCAGAGCGTGGCACACCAAAACTGAATACATTCAGATAGGCTGCACAAAGGAAATGTAATGTGGTGATTTCCTCACTTCCCAAGTGAGCAGTTATACTGTGCCTAAGTAGAAGTCTTTCTAGTTCCTCAAGATGACTGGACTGCTGCAACTGTTTTTGGAGATCTTGCATTCCTCTGCTTTAGGAATGTTCGCTAGACTGCCCAATGCAGAGCAGTTTAGCTCTGGATTAAGATGTTGTTTGTAAAGTAGCAATTGCTTTTGCTTGCCTGGGGAATCCAGAGAGGCTGTTAGGAAGGAACTTAAGAGAAAAGCACCCCAGGGACCTCTCCTACCGCATCTGAGGTAATCTAATGGTTCATTAAATGGCAGTGATTGGTTTCAAATGGTGCAGCTGTAGGAGGGCTCCTCAGAGAGTCATCCGCAGCCTTGCCAAGGGTCTGCATCTTGGGTGAGGTGTTTGCCAGACCTGGCCTTTGTGCAGTATCTGCATGGGCCTGTTTATCCCTTGAGGGGTGGAAGGCACCAGGCAGCTTAGAAGTGTGGCAATAATGCTTGGTCTGTAAACTTTGTGCCACCTCTGCAAACCCTCTTCCATCCACCAAGGAGGTCACCAGCTACCAGTTTCCAAGAGGAGGCGTCACAGTGAGTGCTTTTGCACCTTCCCCATGTGCAATCTAGCCTCCTTATCGGAGGGGTTAAACGTGCAGGAGGAGGAGGCAATACTTGTCCCACCAGCAGTAAACTCGAAGCAGATTTTCTGTGGGAAGCCATCTGTCAGCTTGGGAGTGGTGCTGTGTCAATTGATCAACTCCACCTCCAGCTCAGCTCTGCAAACTACAGATCCCTGACCTTGCAGGGTGACAGTGGGGGAGTACTAGGATCTCTGGAGGCAATGAGATCCTTTAATGGAGCCTCTACTCTTTCAGACTGGGCGGGGGATGCCCTGCAACATCTTGCTGTCTCTTGCAGCAGTTAGCTGTGGAAAGCCTGAGCTTGCAGGTGAAAGAGCTGTAGGAGAAAGAAAAGCTTTTTGCTATAGCCAGGGGATTGTGTTACACCTGGATGATGTGCAATGTAAGGGGCTTCTGCTTTGAACCCAACCTATCCCAAACTTAAATCTATCTCGCAGTGGCAATGTTGAACCATGTTTTGGCTGTTCCAAGGTGAAAACGGGAGGTGGAGAGCATGAAATTTCTGCAGAAGAAAAGTAGAAGCCTGTAAGAGTCTGTAAAACCCCTTAATATCTGGGGGTTGGGAGGCTAAAATATTCCTTTTTTGTCTTAGGCTGTAATAAAGCTACAATGATTCTATGGGGTATATGTAAAACATCCTTAGATCTTTCTCCTAATTCAAAAGCTTTCACTGTAACACCACAGTGAAGTCAAATTCCTGCTTTGTCTGGTAGCCCTGTGGTTCTCTAAGTTCAACTTCTCTTTTCCCCTGACTTCCCATCTGGTGTGGTCAAAAATAAGGAAGGAAATTGTGGCTCTTATGCATTTTTATTAGTTTGCTTTTTGTCCCCCAAAAGGCACTTACTGAGATTTCTGTCCAGCTCGATCAGCAGTCCTTCTGATATATTATGAGGGACACTTCTACAATGTTGTTATTTCTTCTTCCCTTGCCCTCTCTTTTCTGAGTGCTGCATTGGTTAAGGAATGAAGAACATTTGGCTACACCCAAGTATTGGGGTGATCAAGTGCCAGGAGACATATTGGCAAGCCAAAATGTGTACTGGCTTGCATCTCCTTACTGCTCTCATTTTAAACAGAAGTTGTCTCTTCTTGCTCCTTCTTTAATAAAAATGCAAGCGGTTGCTCAAGAGCAATTATTATACGCACAGCCAAGTGGTCTGTGCTGTTTGATTTAGGGAGGGATGCTTACATTTCTCAGTGGAGAGGAATTGTTTATCTGTATTGTGATAAAGCTATCTATTTGGTGTATTGATTTTTGATGTTCTGATACACCCTGTGAGGAGCTCCAAATTTTCTTCCTGAGTCTTGGGGCTGATTTCAACAGTGGGGCTGTGATCTCGTGTGGAATGAGCTGTCAGTGGACACTTTACTGAAGCATTTGACCCTATTTAAAATCACGTGGAGGGCAATACCTCCTGCACCTTGCGCCTCCCTCACACCTGCCTACTAACTCCTGTGTGTGTGTTTATATGCAGCCTTGAAACATGAGTGGATTTATCATCTCCCATCCCTTATTTATCATGGAGAAAAGGACCCAGAATTTTTTCAGATGAGACTTCAAGATGCTCTGTGTCAAATGTTCCTGTAGTTCAATAGCCAGGTCCTTCAGCTCTTAGACTTTCTGATAGAAACTGGAAATCTACAGGCAATTCAGAGGTTCTTATAAATGAGTATAGAAAAGCTTTTGTGTAAATTAATATAAAAATAAATACTAGTCATCAGTGTAGCTGTCTTGCCTTTTCATGTTATATTAAGGCTGAGTCTTCACACTCTAGGATTCAGTGTGCTACAAGTGGCTTTCAAAGGCACAGTGAAGGGTATTGGAGATGCTTGTTCAGGCTTTCTCAAATTCTGGTACATGCCATGAGAATAGTTGAATCTTTCCTCTGCCTTTCCTGATTTTCTATGTAAGCTTCAAAGTTAAAAAGAATTTTTTTTTATTGGAAGAGGAAGTTCTATTCCTGAGCAGTTCTGGGAGAACAGGCTGAATTCCAGTCATAGAAAATACGAGCTATTTTCCGCAGGTTGAGGGGCTCAGTTGTTGCTCCTGGCTTTTTAACCTATCTCTAATTGTTGCTTCCTTCTTTTTCTTTCTGTGTGCTTTTTTCTCTTTTTTTTTTCATTTTTTTTTTCAGTGAGGAAAGAACAGCCCTAAGAGTACTTTCACAAGTAGGTGGTGAGCTGTGTGGAAGTGAGCAGAGTTTAATCACCAAACCTCATAGGAGAGGCATGGGAATATAGGAGCAAGGACTCTTTCATATAGGACGTGACTCATAGGGAGTTGAGGAAAGAGCAGCAAACAGCTTAAGGCTGCATGCAGGATCAAAGCTTTCTTTTTTTTTTTTTTTCCTGGAGTTCCTGAGCTATGGCTTATTTTACCAATAGAGAAAATGGCTATAGGTAATCAAAACCATGGCTAAAGAAGGGATGGATGGATGGAGGGATGGATGGATAATTAACTGGCATCCGTGCTGAAAAACAGGTTTACCTGCCAGGCTGTAGGAGAATGAATTTGGTAGAAAACTGTTCTAAAAGCAAGTATCTTGAGGTAATGTCTTGAGGCATTTGCACAATGAGTTTCCCTAGGTCTGAAACTCCTGACTGCCTCCTTTTGAATCTCTGGTTCAGCTTTTCTGGCTTATTGAAAACAAGGCGGGGCTGCTATCTCATGCCTAAAAATAGTGATTGGATTTGGAGAACTTTCTTATTGTAATGGGAATCTCTGCAGAGAGGCAGATTTCATTGTCTTTTTTGTTTGTTTATGATCTAATCCTACTCTACAGAAGTCAGTGGGAGAGAACATATTGGCAAACGCTTTTTCCATTCTTTTCCATCATGAATTGGGCAAAAGCAAGTATTTGGATTTTACTGGGTCTGTTGCAAATTGAAAGTCTGATACCTTGTGAAATTCAAGGATGAAAAAAGCTTACAGGATACCATTGGAGAGCTGAGACCTATACAAAACTTCCTTGGAGTCTTGGAGGTTATAAAATGGTATAAGTTCTGGTTCTGGCAAAGATGAACTTGGTATGGTAGAAGCGTATGAAAGCAATACCAAGAAAAATATTGAGCTGACATTTCTCTAAAACATGGTATAAACAAAACCCATAATAGTTTAGAATTTTATTTTTTCCATTTTAGTAATGTTTTATGCTGTTCTGAGATGGAACCTTCACAGTTGCAGCACTCTGTGCTATTGCTTTATGAGGAGCTTGCAGTGGAGATTTTCAGAGCTATTTGTGTCTCATGGTTTTGCCTACTCTACTACTTCAGTCTGGATACTCAGACTGGAATGACCATCCCAAACTGAATCAGTATCAAAGCTGCTGTGTTCCCTGTTTATACTACATATAAGGTTATGATAATTTGGGGATTAAAACTCTAAATTTCTGCAGCCATGCAGTACTTTGTACATATTTTCTTTTTCTCTGCTCACTTGTGTACCACTTGTTCCCTGTCTGTTAGAATCATGCCTAACATTTGAAATCTTTAAGTAATTTCGGCAACCTGCCTTTAAAAATAAAGCAAGAACAGCTGGTCATAAAAAGGCTTTTACTTCCTTCCCACTTGCTTCACTTAAATTTTTAAATTTTAAAAGAAGAATCCGTAAACTCTGGCCAAGACATGAAGTGTAAGATTCTGATCGCATGCCTCCGCCTCCACACGCAATGGGTTGACTAGGAATGCTGTTTATTTCCTTTGACCTATTCTTATTTTCTCTTTCTCTCTTTTCCTCTCTTTGACTTCCTATCTAGGATGAGTCATCCATGTTCTTCCAGTTTGGTCCATCAATAGAACAGCAAGCCTCTGTCATGCTCAACATCATGGAAGAATATGACTGGTACATCTTCTCCATTGTCACTACTTATTTCCCTGGTTATCAGGACTTCGTGAACAAGATCCGCAGTACCATTGAGCACAGCTTTGTGGGTTGGGAATTGGAGGAGGTCCTCCTGTTGGACATGTCCCTGGATGATGGGGACTCAAAGATCCAGAACCAGCTCAAGAAGCTCCAAAGCCCTGTTATCCTCCTCTACTGCACAAAGGAAGAGGCCACCTACATTTTTGAGGTGGCCAACTCTGTGGGTCTGACAGGCTATGGTTACACGTGGATCGTGCCCAGCCTGGTGGCAGGGGATACAGACACAGTGCCATCTGAGTTCCCCACCGGGCTCATCTCTGTCTCATATGATGAATGGGACTACGGTCTTCCAGCCAGAGTGAGGGATGGAATAGCCATAATCACCACGGCTGCTTCTGATATGCTGTCTGAACACAGCTTCATCCCTGAGCCCAAAAGCAGCTGTTACAACACCCAGGAGAAAAGGATTTACCAGTCCAACATGCTCAACAGGTAAGGGAAAGGACTGGGCCAGCCTTACAAAAGAGGGATCAGAGGGGACCTTTAAGACCAGGATAATTCTGCTGGGCCATGTGATGCTTCAGGGCAGTGGGCAATGTTGGCCAGAACCTGGGCAAGGGGAGCTATGTTGATGATGGAACTTGAGCTGCTATGTGTCATGAGTACCAGTACTGTTACCCCCTTAGAAAGCCTCCATAGAACACAGGGGGCAAGCCAGCATGAGGAAAAGGAACAATGAAGGCATAGAGCAAAGATTGAGTATGCCCCTTGAGGCACCAAATTTTGCATTTATAACAGTGACAAATTTCTTGGAGTGTCTTTGCATGAATGGGTCTGGTAACTCAGGTGGGTTCTTGCTGCAAGCACTGGGGATATTTGTATGGAAATCTAGTAGGCACCAGGTTCTGTTCCAGGCACCAGCCCTGTGTAAACAGGTGTGTGACCCACCTGGAATAGTTTTATGTCTGAGGACCAAGTGTCCTTCTGCTGCCCATTAGCTCTGAATTACAGGAGAGAATGAAGTGCTGAGAGGTGTGGAGGACTAAATCTGCAAAAAGAGTAAGAGTCAATAACTCTGCCTCGCTCCTGCTTTATACTGGAAGCCTTTAAAACCCTTGGGTGTCTTAAGAATCCAGTTTACCTCAAAGAGGAATACTTGTGCTGTCACCCTGTTCACTGGCACCTTGTTGACCATTGTCTGCTGGGTATTTTTGGGTCCCATTCTCTCTTGTGCAAGTTATACATAGAGCTTGGGCACCTGCATCAGAATGGTAAGCTTTTCTAGATGGAAAAGGGTATTTAAAAATAGGGAAAACCTATTTGAATAACCATCTTCTTTTAATCCAGATTCAGATTTCTGAAGAAACAGTGCTAAGATACCTATTTAAGGTCATAGAGGAGGCCTGTGGTGGAACAATCTCTAGAACAGCACTCTGATTACTAGATCTTCCTTTTTCTCTCAGCTGGAGTTTTAGTGTGTCACTAAGCAACCCAGATAATTAGACATGGGATCTGCAATTAGCCAGATGCCCCCTGACCTGCTCAGCTGTCATTCTCCAATGTTTTACATATAAAATCCTTGGGCAGGTTGGTCCCTTTGTGATAGGACAAGGTCAATCCAGGCAGTAGCCATCAGGAGAGGTGGCCACACAGAGCTCAGCACCTTTGTTCATTTGTCATGATGAATCATGGAACAGTGAAAATGTGATCGATCAGTTTGCGTGCTGAGGCCCCTCACTGTCAGCTGTACTAGGCAGATACAGGGACCGGTGAACAAGAAATCAGATTTGCTTTGCCTGGAAGTTTGGGACTGAAAGAAAAGTCTATTCTTTGAGCCATTTTATTATCCATAATGTTATCTGCTGTCTCTATGATCCATTTGGCATGTACCAGATCTTGCTGCCTTTACTTCCCTATCCCCATATTACCTTTCTGCTGTCTGCGAGCCTTGGAACTACTAAAGGACTAAAGGGTCCCAAAGCTTTATTGGTTTCCTTCCCAACTATGCTTAGGGGTAAGGGGTGTATTCTGCTTCTCTTTTGACTCATCCCTGGAATGATTAAGCAGGGAAAATATACTTAATATATACAGGAGTAGCATTAAGGCAGGCTGTTGTTCTACCTTTCCAAATGAATAAGGTGTGTTTTTCTTCTGAAGAGCTGTACTGTGTCTTTTCAGCAGTTATGTAGAAAACAAAAGGTTGTTCCCTGCTATGTGATGCAGTGTTCTGCAGAGACCTTTTGCTAATTAGTTCTGTTGACACTGTATTAGCCTGTGTACATCATACCCATATAGCTACGCTGCTTCAAGGACCCAGCATAACCTCTGTGCCTAGCACTTCTTTGTGTTGTATAAAAGTTGCCAACTCAGAGGCTCTTGAGTCTCTAGATATGACAGACAGTACTGTTGTGCAGTGTAGATATGCCCTGAAGCCTGGGCACCCCACATGAAAGCAGTTCTTGTCACTTTTGAAGATATTAGCTTTCTTCTCACCTTCATGGCCCAAATCATGCTGTTCCTTCTCCCTTGTCTGCTTTGGGTACAGCTTTCGCAGAAATGACTGCAGACACATGCAGATACACGCAGATACACCCAGCTTAGTTTGGGTACTGACATCAGTCTCTCTGAGAAACAGAGTGAATTAGTCCATACCAAGCTCTGTTCTGCCACTGCCTACTTTGCTGCAGGCACCTGGACTAGCTCAGAAATAATTACACAGTGTTGCAGTTGCTTCTCTGACCACACTGCAAATATTTGCTTTGCCTTGCACGGCGCTGGCTTGTGCTCTGTTCCCTCTGCCCGCCCCCCCCCGATGTTTCCACCCTTTCTAATTCTGAGTGAGGTGGTTAAGAAGTTTGACTTCAGCAAGCTGTGTGCTTAGTTTTTTGTTTAAGTGAAATTACTTTCAGGCACCTTTTGATGTATAAAACTAATGGTGTTCAAAATAAATCATTGCTTTTGCAAATCCAAAGGTTCAGTAGAAATATGACAGCTTCATGCTCAGCCTCACAGCCTGGAGTCTGTGTAGGAGGAAAGGTAGAGGGGAGAGAGGGACAAGATGTGGAAAGGAGCAGCCATGAAGATATGAGTGCACTCCACTGAACCAAAACCCACAGAGATAAGTGGCTGTAATCTGTGTTCATACCTTCAAGTCCCATTGCACTTGCTGGAATTTACGATGTGCTAAACTTTAAACCCTTCCTGATATACCCTATCTGAGGTCTTTAAATCTCTCCTGAAATGCTTTGTCTATCTGGAGTATTACAGATTCTGCAGACCTGATGCTTCATACCTTCTCTAACCCCTTCCACCTACTAAGATCCCACAGCACTTGTGCATTGTGAGCACCAGGGAGCAGCAATACCTGCATGTCTGGGACATTGTCTTGCTCACTTTGGATTGGGCTGAAGGTTCTAGAAAACTAATTTTAGTCTTGCCCTGAACCCGGCAATACTATATTCAGCCATCTGCAACTTACAGCTCCCCCTCCGCATGCCTACACAGAATAGAGAAATGCATGTATGTGGGCTTGATGTCTAGGGAAGCTGCAAAGTGTATGTGACCTCAGATAATACATCACCATGTAGCTGGGGCTTCAGAAACTCTTTAAGCTAATCCAGAGTGGTCCAATTTGCTTCAAATCCGTAGCTGGGAGGCAGTGTGATAAGGGAATTTTCCCATTCTTCCAAGAGTGACATATCCAACTGAAAAAATGTGTAATTTAGTTCAGCTGGGGCACATTATACATTAAGGCTGTGAATTAGTCATTTCCCAAGATCTGCCTTTGCACTTTGACCATTTCTTCCTTTTTTCTTCTTCTTTTTTTTTTTTTCCCCTTCTCTTTCTAAAAGTGCAGCAGTTCTGAATGCAGCTAAAATTGAAGGGTCTTGCTCAGCGTAGTCTCAGTGGTTGATCTGGGTGTATAATGGAGGAACTGAACTGAAAGTTGCTCATGTTTAGAAAGAAAGCTCAGTTTCTCTCTCTTTCCCCCTTCTTACACTGACACTTGTTCGCTTTTGCAAGAGCTGTGCAAGCAAAGTTTTGTTTGAAGTACGGCTGCAAGCACAAAAAGAAACAAGACAGACTGTTATCTAAATGCCATTTCTTGCCAATGTAGGTGTTTGGTCTGAATCTTCGTGTATTAATAATGGTCTCATAGCAACTGTTTCTTGTCTGTCTTGAAACTTGTTCTGTTTTGTGTTAGACTGGAACTGCAGAAGTATGATCATGACCACTAAACGTTGCAAATTTTGTCCTGGAAATGAGCCCACTGGTGAGATAACTCCACTAACTAATAGGAAAGTAATACTTTAAAGAAGGTTTTTTCTACAAGAATTATTGGTTTTCTTTTTGAATGAACTTTTCCTCTAGTGAGGGATTTATCTCAATTTATGCTGATAATAGGCTTAGGTGATCATTTGGAGTCCTTATATGCAAATGCTGTTTTCCAGTTCAGTTACACTCTTTAGTTATTTGTTTTGGTTGTAATAATTACCTGTTAATTTATTTCTTCATTGTCCCAGAAGAAATAGGATTTGAATATTCCAGTCTACCAAGTTTACAGTTATCTCAATGGGCAGTCTTCTCCTGGGCAGCCAGGAAACCACTCTGTTCCAGTGGATGAGATTACAAAGGTTGGGAAGGAGTTTCTAACACAGTTTTTCTCTGGAGAAATGCTCAAATGTGGATTTCTTCTAAGGAGAGTTGCTAACATAGGCATTCTGCAGAGCTCATCTATTCTTGCTTCACCATAGCTGCTGAGGAGTGAGTGGGCAGAGGTGGATGTGTTTATAGGCAGCCTTCTGCTTATTTCATTATTTTAATTGATGGGACAGATTTTCTTGAGCTTGGGATTGGTGCTTCTCATTACATTTTAGAAATGAGAAGAAATAACTAAATGACAGGAGCATTCTTGGGAGTGGAATTCGGGGATGAGTCATGAGAAAAGAACATGATTTCTGGCACATATTTGAGGAATACAAGCTCACTGTTTTGTATGGATATTCACAGTCATGGGGCTACATAAGCTGTGTTTTTATTATAGCCTTCAATGAGACCTGGGTTCTTCCTACTGGTTGTCATGGCTGCTTGTGAATGCTGGGCCATAACTACTAGTTCGTTGTTGTAGGGTTACTAATGAGTTCTCCACTGATTGGCTTTAATAGTCTCTCATTTAACACCAGGCTGCACACACCAGATTTCATTTCAATAAAAAGTGCAGTGAAGCATTTGCTTTGGAATGAAAATACAAATATGGAATTATACTGCCTTTGCAAAGAAATACTTTAAGAGGGGAACAAAGATAGATTCAATTCTACACCTCAGATTCCTTAAATATGAAAACAGCTGGAAAGCTAGCTTGATGCATTTTTTGGGCATGATACTTCCACTTTGGGGGAAATACTAACTTTCATCTGGAGCTTGCCATGCCAGCCAGTTAAGAAATGCAAAAGAGCCCTTAATGAATGGTTGGAAACTATTTTCCCTTAAACACCCAGGGCAAGCTCTGTTCTCATGTGGCCACATTGCCCTAGTGGAAACTAGGAACTGCTGGAACTTGCACAGCTGAACAGTGAGTCAGTGAGCAGAGAAAGTACTTGCAATAGGATTGTACAAATATATTGCTTCCCTGGAGACTCAAGACCATAGGGGCTATATGTATCACTGGAAAGGTGCAGTGCCCCTTCAGGTTATTGTGCCACCCTGATAGCTGGAAACAGCACTGTGACCATAGCATCCTAGACTTGCTTTCCCCAGGTCAGTGCAAAGGACAGCACCAAGGCAGCATCTTTCCTTGTTTCCTGGGCTTCTCCCAACCCTCTCTCCTGCACTCTCCTCTCCAGTCACAGCAGCCATTGCCTGCCATAGGAGACACAGGGATCATCATATGTCATATTCAGGAGCTGCCATGGAGCCACTCTGTGTTGTCTCCTAGACAAGTGAGCTACACACCTTCACACAGTGCAGTAAGGGAGTTGAGAGCAGAAATGGAGAAAGGACTGTTTGCATCACCCTTTCTCCATAGGACTGTCGAGTTAACTTCATGCTAAGAGACAGGAGCACTGGCTGGCACTGAAGTCTTACTGGCTTCACATCTACCTGCTTGGCAGCTGGCTGGAAAGCCCTGCTCCAGCAGTGGGAGGCACAATGCTGGGGCTTGTTTCTTAACTGTGAAGGAGAGAAGAGAAGGTATAAATGACGTGTTCCCACGGATGCAAAAATTGCCCTTTTCAGAAACTTGGAGGGTGAGGGAGCATATGTAACTTTTGACCTTTTGGAGCCTTTAAGCTGGTGTCTTGTTAGCAGCTTGTTATGTTTCTACTGGTTGGTGAGTCTGGCTGCTGTCAGGCTGGTGCTAGCTGGCAGCATGTGGCATGAGTGCTGCTGATAGATTACAGATCCCTGCTGCTGAAATCTGCTTGTTCCTGTCACCGCTCCAGGAGCAGCTGGTGGCAGGTGCTGGCCCATGCCTCCTGCCTCCACTGGGGTCTCTCTGCCTCCCTGCATCCTTTGTAGATTACTCCGCTCACTGCTGCTTGCATGCCACCATCACTTTCTTTCCTTTCCCCTTTCCGCCTTCCATCTCCTGTTGCATTTCATTTGCCCTGCATGCGTTACACCCTGTCATGGTAGTTCCGTGCTGCTGAAAGGTGCTGGGTTCACTACCCTGAGGCTACCAGTTATTCACACTGTCTGCCAAGGAGGTGGGCAGTGGGTGGGAGCAGCATCATTTATCCATGTACCACCACATCCTGCGGGCAGTGTGGGTTCCTCTCACATCCTTTTTCTGTCTCCTGGAGGGTGATGCTGAGGGCAGCTTTATAACATGCTCTCAACCCAAATCTCCCCCATATGGGTGGGCTGCCAAGGATACCTGATGCAGAAGGGCACATTCTGTGCCTAGCTGTGTCCTCCTTGCTTTGCCTAGCCTTTAAGCACTTAAGCAGTGATGCTTTGGCAGTGGAAGGCATCAGTGACAGGTAGAGAAAAGTCTAACATCAACCCCACTCAGTGTGCTTGTACTATACTGCAGACCCCTGGCTTTTCAGAGGGGATGTATGATGGGGGAACAGCAAAAAATGTTTGTCCCTCAGCAGGCACCACAGGGTGCCTTGGTCCTGCAGAGCAGGGCTTTGTCAGAAGGGGAGAGGAGGCCCTTGCTCTGTGTGGACAGCTGTATTTTTCATCCTTTCTGCAATTAAAATAGGATGGGAGGATTCAAGTGAAGTGCTGGGTTTTTGGCAAGGGTTATCTTGATTAGAGGACAGACCCTTTCATAATGGCCTCCAAAATCCACCAGCTGGGAATGAATTTTGGTATGCACCATCAGTTTCCAGATGGGAAAATGTCCATGTTCTGCTTCCAGCCCTCTGAGACATCTTCTGCTCTGCAGCCAAGTCCAATTAGTGCTAATACTGTGGCAACTTTGCTCGCTGGTGACAATATGCTTTAACTTGGGCATTCAGGCTCTCTCTGCTCTTCATGAAATGTGAATTAAAATCCTTCCTCTGTAGTGAAGCTGAAGGAAGCAGTGTGAGACTGCAAACCCAGCTCTGGCTGCAGTTCAGCATCTGCTACGGTGTCATCTTCCCCAGTCACAAAATGTTGTTGGGGTCCTGTGGGTTTTAAAGTGCCCGAGAGAATTTGAAAACCTGCTGTAGCAGATCAGTGGAGGGAAGGTGAGAAATAGCCTCCTTCCTTCAGGAAATGGCTTGATGGGTCTGTGGTTATTTTCTGACTTGCACACCTGCAAATCCATGGTTAGCCATATGTGGTTTCATCACTAGAGCCTTTAAGGAACACGTGCATTTTTTTCCTTCTGAAATGTGGGGTTTTTTCTTTTCTTTTTTTTTTTTCCTTCCTTCCTATTTTTTCTTTTTTTTCCCCTCAGACTTAATGTTCTTACTATCTTTCAAGTTTTTAAAAATAGGAACTGCTGTGTTGCTATGGCTCCCTGTGCGACTCTGGAGCAGCTTCTGCTTCTCTTCACTTTGATGCAATTCGGGTTCACAGTGCAGTTTGATAAGACACCAGGCCAGCTTGCCACCTAGCGGCTCCCACCCAGAGGGGCAGGGGGGCCACAACAGCGTCCACCATTGACAGTAATTCGTGAATAAAAGGGGAAAAAAAAAAAAATCAGATGTCCTTTCCTGGTGGGCAGTCAAGGCATTAACCCTGGGGCATCAGGCCGAGACATTTTTTGTTACGCTCTGCAGTGTTAACACCATTCCTGTGGTTTAAATTTTGATGGGATATTCTTTTCCCCTTTCTGTCCTACATCCTTGTGTGCTGGAGCTGAGTGCTATCAAACAGCTGGTTTGTTCCACTCGAGAGGCACCTGCTCTTCTGTGGTCTTTGCCGTGTATGTTTTGTCTAAGAGGTCGTTGTGCACGTTTCAAGCTAAGCTGGCAATTAAGTGCTTTGCTGAATTGAGGCTTAGGCCACTCCTGGCTAGATGCTGCTGCTGATATTCCTCTCAAAATCATTGCTTTAAGGGCGTACTCGAGTCTTGCATCCAAATTTTGGGAAAATGTGGATCTGCATATCTGTGGGGCAGCTGAATACTTATCTCAAAGGGACCAAACGGAACTGTGGTTTTGAACATCTGTTGCCTGTGCAGGATCCAGACCTCCCTCTGCAGCTCACAGACCTCTCTACTGGCCTATTTTCAAGTAGCTGTTATTTTTAAAGTACGTTTTGTTTCATGTTGCAGATTTTATTTTCATTCTTAGTCCAAAGGTGAGCATTTTAGAAAAATCTGAGCAAAAAACCTCTTCGTCCAATTTTGAGTTATGACAGTGTGAAATGAATGAATTTGTTCTGCTTTTGAATAATTATCCAGCAGTGGGGTTTCTGTTGGTGTGGACAAATAACTCAAAGCTAGCTTCACTTCTAACTTTAAAAATAGGTTTGCAATGGTAGAGAAGGGATTCCTGCTTTGTTAAGGTTAGAAAATTTGATTCTGTATTGCATATGTACATTTGAAGGTAGTGTATGCTAACATAGTGTAATTTTTTTTCTTACTGTGCTTTCACTGTGCAGTATATTTCTTGGAGTACTTGAATGAAAGATAATCCAGAAGTGGCAGAGACATGTCAGTTTGTCCAGTCCACTACCTGCTCTATCATTCCCACAGTGTATTCTCTCCTGATTTAAATAATAAAAATATCCCTACTCAAACACCTTTATATAAAATGAATATTAAAATCTAACCATAGTGCCCCGGTAAGGATCAATCAGACTGAATGCTGCCAGCCATCTTTCTACAAAGAATGCTCTCTTCCACCCTTTTAGAGATTTCTGAACTTGCTATACGACACTGAACTGGTCTCCATACTTGTCTTGATTGGGTAAAGACTGTAAGGTGATTAGGGGTCCTCTCTGCAATAACATGTCATGAGAAATGCTTGAAAAACAGATTTTGTGAATCTAGAGCTGGTCTTTGCCAAGGACCTGGCAACATGTCAGGTAATCACATGAAGGATTCACCCACTGATGGTGTAGTCAGGGTGGAAAAGAGCCTGAAAACCTGTGAATCTCTGAGGCCTGACAGTGGTCAAAAATGCACAAATGCTGACTCGACACCGACTTTCTTCCTGGTTTTGAAGATGGAAATGAGTTTTCAGTGTCTTGCCTGGCATTCTTCGCTGCATTATTAGTGTCACACACGAAATAATTTTTCAGCAAGATGATTACCTCCAGTAGCTGTGTCAGCATCTTACATTTTTTTATGGCAGGCCATAGGATCTTTTAGCTGCAGTTCCAAAACACTTTACAGAGTAGAAAGAGATGGCTTAATTCATCGCTAAAATTCAGCCATCTCTGGGGTGAAATAGAGCAACTGTTTAACAGCACACAGTATGAAGCAGAGATTAATACTGCACCTCACTGGAGCTGCACGAGGAGTTTCAGCCAGCAGAATGAAATTGCTGGAGGTGGATTTTCGCCAAGACATTGGGGCTGTTTAATAAGCGCAAGAGATTAGCAGCAGTGCCACACATGCCTCTTCTGTGCCTGTGTGAAGCAGGCAGCCAGCAGTTCCAGAAGTGGTTTCAGGAAGGAGGTTGGCAGCTTTTCCAACATGCAGACTTCACCAGAAAATAATATCTGCTTTCAGAGACCGACTTCATCACAAGATCATGACATATTTTGAGCATATGTACCCAGATTCTACACTGATTATCTGCCTATTTCCCCTGGAAACTAAGCTGTGGGCAGAGGAAGACATCCAACAAGGCTGCTGTGTACCTGCTGCTGAGTAAAAGCAAGTGATAACCAGAACTGTATGAGAAGCAAAAGGGTCAACTACAATGAAGTTCTGGGAGGATGTAACCACATAGGTAATAGATGCCATATATAAAAGATGGTTCCCCCACAAAGGGTGTTTTTCATGGCTTTCTTCCCCTTTAAAATAACCTGTCACTGGCAGATGAAGCTCCATGAGCGACATGAGGTATCTGAAACAGATTGCTGCAAGAAATGCTTTTCATCCTTTTCTCAAAGATGCTGACGCTGCTCTTCTGCATCTGAGTGGTGACGCATAGCATGCATGCATCACTCTGATGGCCTTCTGCATCTGAGTGGTGAGAGCTTAGAAGAGCTGGCACTTAAGCCATGACGAAATGCTCTCCAGCATCACCAAGGGACCGTGAAGACTTTGAGGTGGAAAGTACTGATGCTTACAGCCTCCAAATAAATCTGAACATCTAGCAACTGCTCTTCAGTATGCCTAGTATGTATTAATGTTAAATAGCTGTTTGGGGAGGAGAGTGGGATACTGGGCTTTCCAGCAATTGACGTGCCCAAATCCAGGATGTGCAGGACCAATCTTTCAGGGTTCTTCTGCATGTTCTGCTGCCCTCTTCTCAGTTTCCTTTTCCTTCTCTTTCCTTGCAGACATGTAATTGAGGTACTGGGAGAGGTCTACTTGCAGACCTATTTTTGTTTTAATGTTGCTGTGAGGAGGAGAAGGTCTTTGTTTTTACCAATGTGGGGCTACTGGTCAGATGAAACAAGTGTTTTGGAGATTTGGTGCCAAGCCATGGTTTCTCTGGCAGCTGTGGAAAGACGCTAGTTCTGAAAAGGCCCCAGAGTGGGAAGGTTACTGATTTTTATTTTTTTTCTCTAAGCAATTTTTCATGGAAAGCTGAAGTTTGAATTGATGACGGCACAAGCTTAGCAATGCTGTGAAATTG
This sequence comes from Psittacus erithacus, assembly GCA_009867235.2. Lineage (NCBI taxonomy): Eukaryota > Metazoa > Chordata > Aves > Psittaciformes > Psittacidae > Psittacus > Psittacus erithacus. The sequence goes on along the minus strand of WYDI02024476.1, from coordinate 109,716 downwards.
ATTTGGGATAGTTTATTGTAGTTTCATGAAATTACTTAAGTAGAAAGTTTGGCAGAGCGAGGGAGCCAAACGAGAAGAACATGGCGCTGCTAAAAGCGAGTGTCACTGGAAGTACCACGTAAGCTGGTACATATGGTTATGTAGTCATTCAGATGTAGGATTAGCCACAGGGGAATGAAGATGCTCAGGAGAGAGGCATCCACTGCCTTCCACTGGGGATCAGGCTGGTTTGCATTACTGCTGGTTGCCTTCCTATTTGCCACCCTCTTCTGGATGCTCACAAAGCCTGGAAAAGGGATCCTGTGCTTGGTGATCGAATGCAGCAGCTGTGAAACTTCATCGCAGCCATCAATTGGCATTGTGGAAACGGGTCCCTGGAGGAGGGCACTGATAGGCAGCGAAGGAGAGCTGGGATGTGGTGAGGAAGGAGGAGCACTTGGGGAAATAAAAAGCCTCACTGGGCTTGGTTTTACAGCACTTGCTGTGAAGGGCATGCAGGCTACTGCCAAGCTTGGAATACAGCTAGTTCCTTAAAAGGGAGGGCTGTGGGTGGCACTGACCTTTATTCCTCCATGCAGTTAGTAGGTTACCTTTTCAGTTGCCTTTGATCGTAGCAGCAGTGCCAAAAGCCTGGAGAGCTGCATGGATGTTGCAACCTCGGCTGTGGCCATTCTGCTGAAGCCAGGCAGCAGGGACTCCTACGCCATCGCATTTGCCTTGGTCCATCCTCCTCACCATTACAGAAGAAAAGAGATGTGGGGCTGATCAAGAAGACAAATTCTGTTGTGCATGTGGCTATTTACATAATTCTTACACACCCAGGAAGGTGCTGCAGAAGACCATGAGCCCTCAACACTTATTATAGCAGTGCTCTGGTGAGGTGCCAAGTAGCTGGTTTGGTACCACCAGGAAGCCGTCGAATAAATTCTTCTGTGATGGCACATGCTGGTGGGAATGTGAAAGATGGTGATAAAGAGCAGGAAGTCTGTTTTACAGGAATGGCCCTCTGGAAACAGCTAACACTTGCTAATGTAGACCCATGCCAGAAAGTTTGTTTTCCTAGTCAAATGCTTATGTCTCTTGGTTTTGCAGTGTCTGCTGTGTTTTTCACCACTAAAGATGCTGTTTCTTTATGTTTCTTTTTCAGGCCTGGAATCCTTTTTTTGCCCTTTTGTCATGTTTAGCAGGCATGGGAGTGGTGGGCTTGTTCTGGCTAGTGGGTGCAGAGTAAATTTAGAATATATTCTTCTGCAGTATTCAGAATACGTTCTTCTGCAGTGCATCTAACCAAGGATGTAAATCATGGGTAGTCAAGTAGAGGAACAATGATTGAGCAAGTACTTGGATGTTTGAACTAACAGTTTTTTTACTTCCTTCTCAACCCACTGAACCTAATGGGTTTCCAACTGTTTGCGTGATCGTGCTGAGAGGGATTGGGAGTGGGAATCCTGTGAGCTTGCCAGATCAACACCAGTCTCTGCTAATTGACATTTTCTCCGTTTTCAACATAATTTTGAGGCAGGCTTCCAGGAGTGCTTCGTGAAAGGGGAGAATAAGAGGTTTGTAGAGGAGACAATAACCTGTAGGCAAAGCCCTAAGATTGCACTGATGTATCCATGTCTCCATGCTCACTGTGATTTGCAAAAAGCCAGGGATGAACCCACTGTTTTTGATAGCAGTCATGTCCCCTTTGTGTGCCTCTGTGTCCTTCCCTTAATCCCATACTTCATCTTTCTCATCCTTCTCTCAATAGGTGATTCTTTTCTACAGAAATATTAAATCTTGGTTTAAAACAGAAGAACCACCCCATTTTCCCCACCCCCTTTCTTTTCTCTCTTTCATCTTTTCTTCACATGGAAGTGTTTGAAGTAGCACAAGTTCCTGAGAAAGGCGTGTTGGTTTTTTTTGCTTCCTTTGTGCTTTGGCTCTGTGTCCCTTCTTCATTATATCTTCCCTTTGTTATTTTGTTCTGCCTGCCTCGTCTGTTGTCTCCCTATCTCTCAACCCTTCTTCAAGGCTCTTTCTTCATTAATATGTTAATTTCTAGCCCAGGAATGCTTCTTGAGGCTCACTGTTCACCAGGGAGAGCCAGAGGAGAGAGCCAGGAGAGGAGGAAGGGAGAGAAGAAATAAGAAAAAGAGGGAGGACAATAACTTATAACAGGACAGGATAAAGGGTGTTATCAAAGGAGGAATCTTACACTGACTGGTGTCATGATGCCAGGAAGAAGAGGGTTATCCATCTTTTGAACTGGGTTGGTCTTTTCCTGTTGTTTTGGTATTATAGGAACAAGAAAAAGTTAAAAAATAAAAAAAGGCCTATATGTCTTTTTTTAAAAAAAATTTTAAGTGGCTCCTTTTTGGCAATTTCTAAATTATTTTTCCCTCTCAATAGATTTTTATTTATTTTTTTTTTAAACACCAGGCTGTACTCCCACCTTAATATGGTGCATTTGTTTCGTTCAGGGCAAACATGTTGCCTGCATGGTCTTTACATCAGGCTCTGGGCTGATTTTGCAGGATGAACAGAACTACACTAAAAGTTCTCTGAAGGGGTTTTACCCCTAGCAGAGGTTTCCAGAATTTTTGTCTTCTTCATATGAGAAGCAGGGGGTGGCTCAGCTTCAGGTAAAGAGGTATGGATGAAGACTATAAGACCATTGAAGTTATACAGCAGTAAAAATGTTAGGGAATCTAGGGCTAATAGGAGCCTGAGAACTGCAATTAGAGATTGATGTGGTGAGTCAAGGGTTTTCTTTCTGCTTCTCACCAGCACAGTTACTGGGTGGAAGGTTGCAAAGGAGCGAGTATTCAAAGGAGGCACCTCTGCAGTATGGACCACATCAGGGAAGGATGCAGAAAGCCAACACTCCTCACTGAAAATGGGAAATATCTCTTGTATTTGCTGCTTTATATTTAATGTAGCAAGACCTCTGTGCTCGGAGTCCTGTGATCATTATTTCCCAAGCAAATCATTATCAACGCAGTGATGAAAGAGCAGGGGAGATGGCTGGTGGGTGGCTGGAAGTGAGAAAGAAGGTCTAAGGGAGGGCATGTGGTAATGGAGGGAGACAGGCTCTAATACAGTGCTGCAAAACCGGTATGAGCTGGAAGCAAAATAGCTGGGGAGGAAATCTCAGGAGGACTGCTGCAATGTTCTGTGAAGTCCAAGGCCCCCGAGCCAAGAGCCTTTCATATATTACACACAACTGTGTCAGATGAATATTATTTAGGTTGCAAAAGCAAGCACTTCAAAAGGAAGAAAATGCCAGAATTAAGGCTGCAATGTTAATCTGGCACTCTTATGTCTCAGCATTACAGAGCAGCGGTTTCAAGACTGTATACTGTCTTGCAAAATAGGACCCCTGCCTGCTTCTGTATGCAGGATGGGTGACATTTCCTGACTGAGCAGTGATTCAGTATTTTGTTTTTTTTGCCTTGTTTAATGTGTAGCCTTAAGCTTTGTATTGTGCCTGCTTTCACAGGCTGCTGAGAAGACAAGAGTGTTTGTCTCAAGGTGTTATCTGTGGCACGCATTAAGGCAGTAACTCAGTGCATCATGAAGTTCATGGATTCTCACCCTACTCCTGTGAGGTGACAGACACAAGCAGCTTTATGCAAATCCGTTGTATAGGCGGAGAACTGAGGTGCAGCAAGATTAAGGTCAAAAATGTCCATTAATTTTTCATGGCCCATCTGAGACACCTCGAACTTGTTATGAAAGTACTGATCATTACTGAAAGCTTTCTGTGTTTAAAGCAAATTTCTCTTTGACTTCAACTCAGCAATTCCCTGAATTGCTGCCTTCCAAATCTTAACTAGGACTGAGCACCATTTTTCATTGATTTTTTTATTAATGTAGAAGTGGAGATTCGGTGGCACACAAGCTGTATGGGCTGTTTGTTTGTATCCTGTATAGCTGTTTGTTTTGCAGAAATCATCTTGAACCCAAGAGAAAAAACTCCAGCTTTCAAATTGTTTCCTTTTTTAAATTTTAGTTTTAATTTTAATTTCTTTCAATATATTTGAGATGAAACATTTTATTTCTTATTCAAATTAGTGTATAGTTTTAAAATGTATCTTTTATTTGAAAGGAGATGTTAAAAATGTGCAGATTCAAAAGAGGGGGGTCTAAACTCTATGCTCTGTTTCAACAAATTCGAAATTTTACACTTACTGATTTGCCAAAAACTGGGCTGTCACTACGGTGTTTATTTTGTTTGGAATTGCCACCAGACCAAAAAAGGGCCAGAGGTTTTGTTCAGCTTCTGTCAAGCATCCAGAAAATGAGGCATACAGATTTAGTGGCTGCTTGCAAAGAATCTGGTTTAAGAGATTTACTGATCTCTTCTCCCTGGTATCCAGCAATAGGATGCATGGGAATGGTTCAAAGGTGTGCCAGGAAATGTTTAGACTGGACATTAGGAAGCATTTTTCTGTTGAGAGGGTGGCTAGATAGTGGAACAAGCCTCCTAGAGAGGTGTTTAGTGCCCTAAGCCTGTTAATGAAAAGGCATTTTGAAAATGCTCTTAATAACATGGTTTAGCATTTGGTCAGCCCTGAAGTGGTCAGACAGTTGAACTAGATCGTCATGGTAGGTCCCTTCCAACAGAACTATTCTGCTTCATCTGCTCCGGTCCATTCTGTCCTGTCCTGTCCTGTCCTATACTATACTAGTTGCAGCACCTTCTGCAGAGATAGGGATGAATCCAGCCTTGCAATACAGCTGATTGTCCTGTTTATACCAGCCAATCTCTACCTCTTCCTTGATTACTGCCCACTTTCCAAACAGCTAAGTTTGATTCCCAGTTCAATTCATCTGATACATTGAATGAGACAAGGGTGCTGAAAGAAAAATTGTTGTTGATTGTGTCATTCAGGACTGATTCATAGTGGTTATGCAAAATGGACTACATTCAGGTTCCTTGAGCAATTGTACTTCTGACCTTTCCCCATTTTGATGTGCTTGACTTTGTGTAATGAATAAGCCCAGACTTTGCCAAAGTGTACTGTTCAGTAGTCGTGAACTTTTCAGCTTTTATCACCCACCTCTTTTTTCTTGTCTCCTCCAGCTTGCCTTGTTTTATCCGTCCTTCTGGCTCTTTGTCCCAGTCTGGTTCTTACCTAGCAAACCTAGGATCTGCCCCACAGATGTCTCGTTTAACCTTTGGATCTGGATCTAGAAAAATCCAGCTTCCACTTCTGGACTCTGTGCCGCTTGTTTTCATCCATTTCCACTTATCTCGCATTCTGGCTCCTTATCCCATCTGTCTTCCCCTCCTCTCAACTCCAGCAAGTGCTAGTCTCTTTGCCTAAATGGTCCAGGTGTCACACCTCCCAGTTTTCTTCTCCCATATAACATTTCAGCCCATATTTCTCCTAGTCTCACAAGTCAATGTATCCTGATCATCTTCCTGGATCTTTCCTACTGCATTAGAATTAGCCATCCTCCTTTTCCATTGATCACTGTGTACAGGGAGTGGGCAGGATCAAGAGGGATGCAAAGAAAGACTGCAGATCCAAGAGGGGCAGCCCTCCTCTTGCTTCCCCAGTCCAGATGTAGACTTTCTTTGAGCTCATGTGAAGAGATGGTTACTTAGACTGCAGAAGGCCCAGTAAGGAGAGGATTTTAGATATTTCTCTTTTTTTTCAAATTTAAAAAAACCCCTCTATTAAGTCTCTGTTGAACAAGTGTAAATTGCAGTTTTTCCAAAGACTTATGACCTGCCTAGGTTTTCACAATATGGCAAAAAGCAGCATGTGACATGAAAGGAACCTTTTCTTTCTCCTGTCTTCAAAATTCAAGTCCTTTGAAAGCAGAGAACTTGCTGGAGCTTTTTAAAAAGGTCACTTTTTTTTTTCCTTAATGTTGGTAAAATCGCTTCTTTCCTCTAGACTGTTTTTGGAAATAACAGAGCACTTTTGCTTCCGTTTTTTTCAAATGTCAAACTTGGCATGAGCATCTGATACAGAAAATGTCAAACTGAAAGATAAAATATGGTGTAGCTAGAGAAATCTTAGTAGGAAGCAGAGGGCAGCCTGAAGAGACAGTGATACCAGCCCTAGCAATACAGATCTAACCTCTCTCAGTGGGCTTCCTGGAGCATTTTCGTGAGGTTGAGAAAGGTCTACTCACTGGCTGAATGGGGCCTTGTAGGGGCTTAAACCTGGGGCTCAGACAACAAACAAAGAAATTATTTGTTTTATTTCAGTTTGAATTAAAGCCAAGTTTACTTAAAAAAACTCTCCAACAGCCTACCCTGGGCTTTCAGCACCTTTAATACTCATTTAAAAATGCATGTCACACAGTGAAAGAAAATCAGTGCCATGCTGGAACTAAAATCAACCAGCCAAGCATTTGGAACAAACAAGCAAAAGAATGGAAAAAATCCTCCACAGGCCGACTTCCTCTTTCTCTTCTTTCCCTTCTTTCCTCCTTGCTTCATCCATGGGTGCTCAGCTATGGGGCTGTATTTTGCAGTCTTTCTTTTACCAAAGCCTGTTAAGCCATGCAGCTCTTGAATCATCCCCAAACATGGGAAGCCTTGAAGAGAAGAAAAGAATTCAAGTGTTACTGATTTTCCTCACTTTTTTGCAAAGTTTCTAGGTGCTCAGTGACGTGGTGAGGTTGCAGGCTCCAACTGAGTGCTCTGGCTATGTGCCATAAAGTGTGACAGACTAGAAGAGGGGACAAGTTTGGGATCAGGATGCTGAAAGAGATTTGGCAATTTGTTTCGATAGACAAGCATCTTCTGAGACTTGATGCATCCTCCCCTGGCCTGTCCTTGGAGAAAGCCCAGTGAAAAGAATCACTTTGGTAGAGTCCATGACAGCATTCTCTGCTCTGGAAGGGGATTTCAGAATGGGTGGCACAGTCTTGAACCTTGTCACTAGCATTGACTAAATATTAATGTCCACTAATGGCAATGTGATGGGATTTGTGAGATGAACAAGGTATCTCAGTCCAGTTAGGAGCTGGTATTATCTCTCTCCTGAGCCTTCTTGGAACTTCTCGGATAGTTCTTTTATGCTGTCTGCAGCAGAAGGGGCAGGGGCTTGAGTGGGGCTGAATTATAAACTGCCTTCTCCTGGCAGCTAATTGATACATTCTGCCTGGCATTCAGCGGACAGGAAAGGAAACTTCCCTGGCTGCTGCCCACTTTATACCTTCTCAGGGATAAATAAAAATCTCCAGGGCTATTATGATGCCTCCTCACATGAGCCTGAAATGTACTGAGTATAGATTGAAGAAAAAGTGGAAACACGAAAAAACATCAACATCTCAAATGATGCGTAAGAGGGCTGGTGCCTGTGGCACTACATGTATTCATTTTCAGTGTGCTGTATTTACTTCTGTTTCCCCTCTCTGAAAAAGCAACCTTCAGGCACTTCACTAAATGGATTGAAAGGTTTGTCTGGTTTTAATGATGCTTCTGAGAAAGCCTGTGTGTTATTCCTCCACTCAAATACTTCTGGGAGATTTTGCAATGCCTCTTGGTAAATCAGAACATTATGAATGCCTTGGCATTTAGTGGGCAGGCAATGTTCTGTTCTGGGACTACTTTAGAAGGAGTGACTGGGGTTAATAAGTTAATGTTTTCTAGGAGAGGGTATCTTAATCTAGGAAAGTATGGGAACAATCAGCTGATTAATTAAGATGTGTGTAATGGAGTGGTATGAACATTTAACTATAGCAATCAGATGAATTGGAAGCACAGTTTCTGTCTCAGGTGGGATCCTTTAGGGACGCAGAATCTATTTGCCCCATGAAGTACAATTCCCTGTGCACTTTTACAGCAAACCTGTCTTTGTGGAGACAGACTCAGGCTCTACCCGTAATTATCATGGTATAAATCTGTAATACCAGTGTGTCCAAAATGAGGAAGACTGAGAGCTGCAGAAGAACTGGGCAGCAAAGGAAAACTAAGTGGAGTCAGTGTGGTTTACCTGCATAGCTGAGATAACTTCTGGCTCTATGGCTTTAGCAGTGGAGAAGGAAACTTAGTGGGCTGGCATAAATGAGGGGTGTAGTTGTGGTTCCTCAGCATGACAGTCATGAACCAGCGTTGAGGAAAAAAATGTAACTTGGGCTACATACCAGTGGAGGAAGATGGAAGAGCTTGGGCTAGAAAAGACTGATTTGATCTCACTTACTGGTATTATTTATAGACACAAAATGCTTGTATTAGGGAAGAAATCCTACTTGGTACTTCTGTGACCTCAAGGCACAACTGCTGTACAGGTGGCACATGTATTTATCAGCACAGTTGCATCTATCCTTAGCCAGGCTGGGACTGGCCCTCTACCTCATTGTGTGAAAGTAGTTTGCTTGGATACCTCAGACTCAGGCTTCAAAGAAGATCTAAATATTTTTTTGTGATATAAAATTACTTCAGAAGAAGGAATTTAGAGAAATTCTCAGTACATATAACAACTTAAAATTTAGGGGGCCTTCCAAGGGAGACTTTGCTTGACATCCTTTTTTTGAACAGTCAGGCATTTAGGACTTGAGGTCCCTGTGCTTTAACTACTGGGTTTAAGTAGTGGGTTTTTTGGAGGGAAAGGGAAGATCTTCGTGACTGACTTGAGGAAGAGAGCAGAGGACATGTCCATTTGAAGGCCTGTGAAGAACTGACATGAATTATAAAAAGTTCTGTTTCCACAACAGCATCACCTTCTTTTGAGCTCTGAAGAGTGTGCAAAGCCAACTTCCATCTCACACCTTTAAAAAATTCAGCTTAGTGTGTAACCAGTAGCTTTTAGAAATGATGGGCCAGCAGCTGAGCCCAAATTCCTGGTATGCCATACAGCACCGTATGAGCATAGAAAAATAGCAAAGACTGGAGTCCAGAGTGGGTCCATTGCCTGATTTTCACATAGCAGCAGCTATTCTATTTCTGAGAGGTATCATATTAAAAAGCTTAACAATACCCACCTGTCTCCTTCCCATCATTAGGCAACCAGCATGGGCAGCAAGTGTAAATAAGCAAGGGTATGCAAAAGGTGAAATTTCATCCCATCTGAGGGCATGTTCTGTGGTGCAATAAATGAGCAGTTAGAGGCAAGGCTGGGATCGGAATCTGCAGTGCTCCTTCCCCAGAGCTGGAGATAATTGTTAAAGGCAGACAAAGTCAGGGTGTGGATGGAGCTGAGTGGGACTGTGTGAGTGGGAGAAGAAACATGCCTGACTGACTCTGGCAATGGTGGGGGGTGCCTATTCTGGCAGCAGGTGGGTGAGCATGTGGGCTGCAGTGAGAGTGTGGTGAACATGCATGACTTGAGTTATTCGTTCATTATGCACATGGCTGAGTCAGGTGGGAGGAGGAATGTGGTCAGTGGAGCAGGTCTGTTCTGTCCTTCTGGTCATGGTGTGAAGAAAATACTGAGACCAGTATTTCCATTAGGCTGTGAATCTTGAAGGACTCCCAGTGAGCAGTAGCTCAGCACTGAATCTGTCTTTCAGCTCCCTGGGACACTACAACATCCTACTTCCCACTGGGGCTTTCTGGACCAGTTTCCAGATACTGTAAATTACTGCAAGCCAACTCAATCATTTACATGTGGGCAATAGAAAATACAAATCTTGCACCATCTTCCTTATCTATTCATCTGTCTTTTCCACCCTTGTTGCTTTGTTTCCACTAGCTCTCCCTGGCTGTCACTTGATGTTAAAATGGACTTTCTTGCTTTCCCCATTGATTCTCCCTTTCAAATGCAGTTAGCAATGATCATAGATTCTGGCCCATGTAGCACTGTGCAAAGAAGTTCCACTCTGCCTTGGAGAGAAGAGAAGGCAGAGCAGAAAAGCATCTGGAAACCAGGGTATAAACCAGGCAGAAAACCTGATAAACCTGAGCATGCCTGCTGGAGCCAAAGGACAGGTGGTGACCAGACCCAGATCTACATAGGATGGAAACTGGGAATTAGGCTCTGTCCTGACCTCGAGAGGGCTTCGCTTTTGGCCTTTGCCATGGGTAATGTTGCTGTGCTGGACCGTGGGAGCTAGAGGCTGCGACACTCTCAGTCTCTTGCATCATTGATGTTGCTGTAGTGGGAGAGGCTTAGCACTGAGAGAGAGTGGGAAAGCTGGAAAGTTAGAGGGGGAGTAATGATGAGAGATAGATATGGGGAAGATGTGGGTGTTCCCACTCTGCATGTACTTCCCATGGGGTCTGTGGCAGTTAATGGCTGCATGCTTGCTTGGGGCTGGAGATGGCTGGCATATAGCAAGCTGTCTCCAAGCCCAGGAGCTGGAGGGGGTGATGATATCTGGGCTAGGACAAGTCCTGCTTTAAGTTAAGCACTCCTTCCTTCAGAGCTCTTTTCTTTAGTCTTTAGTTTGGATATCTACTCTTTCCAACTGTGGGAGGCTGAGACTGATGAGGTGTGTGGTATGTGTTTCTCGTGTGTGTGTGAGGAAAACACTCCAAACAACTGGGATTCTGAGCACTAAGAAGTTCTAGAGCTGATATTAACCTTGTGCATTCTTTAGCTGTTAGTTTTCTTTTACTGAATGAATATCACATGTCCTTCCTTCACACATCATCCCCCTCGCCCCCCTCCTCTGGGCTTTACATCAGTCTCCTTAATAAGAAGCTCTGTTTTTAGTCCCAAGTGAGTGCCGAGCCCTTCGCTGCAGGTCCTGCTGTTGCCTGAAGCTGTCATTTGAAATAGCAGGCTGGCTCTTCAGGCTTGCTGTATATGCCTGAATTGCCAGTCAGAGCTGGGGTACCCTGCACTGTGCATGGAGGCTCACAGCCCTCTCCCTCTCCAGCCCCAGGACTGACATGGGGGCAGTGGAAAGTTATTGACCTGTCAAGTGGCACTGATCAGAGCATGCATCAAGAGATGCATCCTTTATTTCACCTATTTTCCCCATCCTGTCCACCATGATGATGACTTTTGCTGGGTGCTCTCAAGTCATTTCTTTCACATATATTTCCCAGTCCTTCAGCTGCTTCTACCTTTATCTTTAAGAGTTTGCTTATAATCCTTCCATATCAGTACTGATTTCTTGAGACTACCTTGCTTGACCCTCCCATACCTTCTTCAACATTCCAAGAACAAATGGTAATTCCTGGAGTTAAAATACAGCAAATATAGAAATAAGTGAGGGGTAAAAGGCTTAAAGGAGAAGACTGGAAAATACAGTGTCTAATTAAAGTACGGAAATAGCTGCTTTAAAGGAATATTATGGCAAATAACTTAAAAACATACCAGAGTAGATTAGCCAGCTTTCTGAGCAGGACTAGCCTCAGCTATTACACAGGGCTTGGTAGGAGCAATAAAGGCTCATGCATCAATTATGCAGAGGCAGAAAGAAGTTCATTTGGGCAGTGATGAGAGGGAGTTGCAGATGTTCTCATAGATCTGTTCCAGGGTGGGAATCCTCTTTCACAATTGTCATGGATAATGATGAAACTGATGCACAGGGCAGGGCTGTGAGGTGGAAAACAGACTCAGCTTTAAGTGACTCAGCCCAGCCATATGCTTACTGCTCACTCTAGGACTTTCATCCCTCTTTGTTTTCAACTGTATGCAGTAAAAAATGTGCGCTTATTGTCCTGGTGCAAGGAAGAGAGCTGCAGCTCCCCCTCCAGTGTCACCACAGCTTTCTTTCACTTCTATGTAGCTGTGTATCTGGGCCATTTCTGCCATGGGTCCCTCTGACTACACCTAGGGTAGCTCCTGACTGAAGTGGTAGGATACTGTGGTCAGGGACCCCAGTGGGCAGCTGGCACCCACTGGGGCTCTGTGGGAAGGAGACTCTGAAAGCAAGGAGGCTCCATTCACTATCTAAATCATGGCTATTTTAGCTCAACTGTCCATAGACAGAGTTGAGGCTCTGAAGTGCTAGGCTAAGAAACTCAGAAAAAATGAAACCTTTTTTGTGAGGTTTTTAATGGTTCTCACTACTGCTAAAACAGATCCAGAGGCTCCCCTTGCCACAGCATTCTTGCCTTTTCATCCATCTCTTTTGACAGTCACGTTTTCTAACCTTCGCTCTTTCCTTTCTTGGTCAAGCCTCCTTCCAACTCTTTACCCATCATACCTGACTGCAGGGTGTTTTAGTGTTTTTATTTGTTTAGTTGGTTTTATTATGGTATTTGTTAAAGTAACTGGAAAGACCTATTGCTTTTATTCACACTTGTTTGAAAGTGTGGCTAAAAAGCTCCGTGTGTGTGTATGTTGTGCAGGTGTGTAAGAATGGGTGACTGCGACATGAAACAACAGGTGACAAGGAAGTTAGTGATCATAGTTTGATGTTTGGTTATTTCATTGAAAAATGGATGTGAAAAAAAGACCTAAGGTGGCCCTCTTTTGAGTGAAGGGCTGTGCCAGGTCACCTCTTGTTTGCTGTAGTGGTATTTTCATCCTGAGGTGTGCTTTTATTTGCTTGTCTCACAGTGCATGGCATGGTGGGACTGGACAGCATCTCTCTTCTTGTTGTCTAGGCACAGAAATCCAATCAAGTGTTTCTCCTTTGATGGCCTAAACAAATCTTACTTTGCAGGAGAGCACAAAATTACCATTTGAAGAGCTCATCTGTAGAAGTGTTTTGCCAATCAAGGGCTGCAATGCCAAATGGGGTCAAAGTCTTTACATTTTCTGAGTGTTTGCTAAATGAGGGTTTGCAGCTGGAAATGGAACTGCAAGGCTGAAACTAGACCCATATGTGAATTTTTCAGAATAGTTCCTTATTTTCCTGTCAAAATGGTTCCCTTTGAGAATCTCTGCTGGCTGCATTCAGGCTTCTCAGTCTGCCCATCATGGCACCTTATCTCCTTCTAGAAACCCAGCTATTCTCGCATGTTTTTTCCCATGTCAGATAAAATGAATTTGATGGGGTCCTGACAGCAACTTCAGTGTTCTTAATAATTTAATATTTTCCTTCCAAGACACTGTGATAGCCACAATAGCCTTGATTCTGGCTTTCTGTAAAGACTCCGAGAAGGATTTTTAGTGCTATCAAACACTGTAATTTTTTTTAGACATTTAGAAGGCAGGGTAAAGAAACCCTGTTTTGAATGACTGTCTACTTGATGTACTATGGCAATTGACCCTCTGGAGGCACTGCAGGCGTAGCTAGCCTCTGATATCCCTTCTCAGCTACCCCTGTCAGAACTGCTCCAGAAGGACTGAGCCTGGAATTGGCAGATGACATTTACAATTCAAGAGGCCAGGGATGCTCAGGACATTATTCCAGGGCCCACTCCACCAAACTGCATCCCTGCACAGCCTCCACCATGCAGACTTCCTCTTCTTCAGTCACTGGCTAATGGTCATGGTGGCCCTGTCTGTGTGTGAGATCCAGGAGTCATGAGGTTCCCAACCTAGCTCTTAGCCTTCCCCCTCCCCTACCTGACAGACCTTAAAGAAGCCAGTAGTGTTGCCTCCTTGGTAAAGCTGTTTTCTAACACCACTATCATGTGTGGCCGTTTTGTAGCTAGCTGAGGCAGAATGTTTTGGAGTGGGTCAGCCACCCCTCTTCCACAGAAGCTATTGGAAGAGCTGACTGCAAACAGATTTTCACTGCTCCAATGTGGACTGATGTCAAACAGTGCCCAATGAGAGCTGACAAGCTGACAGACCCGATCCGTCAATGGAGGATGAGGAGGGGGGGGACGAGAACGTCTTTTACGCATGCACTCAAGAGACAGCAAGCAGTTTCACAGATGGGCCAGCAACGCTTTAGTAAGTGATACAAGTCCACATTTAATAGCCTATCCATTTCTGTGAAGGCAGACACAGGTGCAGGGGATAAGGGGATAAAACAAGTTAAGTGCCAGGCGCAAAGTAGCCCAGGAGTCCAGCTTCCAGGGGCAGGCTCCTGTTTGGGACTGTCTCTGACTAGTGAATAACTGAAAGTGGGCTGGCTGGGAGCCCCCACTTTGCTCAGAATTGGGTCTCTGAGACCAGACTACGAGCCACAAGAATTTGTTCTTCCCCCTTTTGTGGGGAACACATCCTGTGTTGTGGAGTACTCCTGAAGAGTAATTGTGGTGGTGAGGTCAAGAGGAAATATTTGGAATGGGCTCCTTTTATTGGTGCATGATTAGTTGTATGCACAGTGAAGGGCTCTGTGCTGAGAACTGTCCTCTCAGGAGAGTAGAGTCCTTTGGGTACTGCTCTCACCTGTGATGAAGTCAAAGATGCAGCTTTGAAGGAGAAAGGAACTTGCGTCCTTTGGGTAGGGATCAGTGCTGTCTCAACTACTGGGTCAGATTTAGGAAACGAGGGAGTCTTCACAGTTTTCTTCTGCCCACGGGGCATGGTACCTTGTCCAGGCTCTGAATCAGAACACATCTGACAGCTAGCTGCAACCCAGATTTCAACTCAGCTCAGCCTATTGCCTTGCCCCAATATCATTCTTCATGTTGGCCTACAGAATAACACTTATCACCTTACTTCAAGATTTTGAAGAGGAAAAGCTTGAATAGAAATATCCCTTGTGAGTTCACCTGTTTGGAGCTGGGACAAGTGAATAGGCTTACCAGGATCTTCTCAATATAGGTCATTGAATCACAGAACCATAGAACGGTTTGATTGAAAGAGACCTTAAAGATGATGTAATTCCCAACCCCCTGCCATGGCCAGGGACACTTTCCACTAGACCAGGTTGCTCCAAGCCCCATCCAGCCTGGCCTTGAACACTTCCAGGGGTGGGGCAGCCACAGCTTCTCAGACCAACCTGTGCCAGGGCCTCACCACCCTCACAGTAAAGATTTTCTTCCAAATATCTAACCTACATCTCCCATCTTTCAGTTTGAAGGCATTCCCCCTTGCCCTATCACTACCTGCCCATGTAAAAAGTAGCTCTCCAGATTTCTTGTAGGCCCTTTTTAGGTACTGGAAGGCTGCTATAAGGCGTCCCCAGAGCTTTCTCCCGGCTGAAGAAGCCCAACTCTCTCAGCTCGTATTCACAGCAGAGGTGCTTCAGCCCTATGGACATCTTCATGGACTCCTCTGGACCCACTCCAACACATTCATGTCCCTCTTGTGCTGGGGGCCCTGGAGCTGAATGCAACACTCCAGGTGGGGTCTCACACGAGTGGACTAGAGGGGCAGAATCCCCTTCCTTGACCAGCTGGCCATCCTTCTTTTGATGCAGCCCAGACTATGGTTGGCTTTTTTGACTGCAAGTGCACACTGCAGGGTCATGTTGAGCTTCTTGTCAGATCTGGAAATCAGTACTAGTTGGCCTTGATTTATTGGTTGCTGCCCAAGCAAAGTTCATGTGAAAAAACTAACACCACGCTGACTCTTTTCCACATTGACCAATTTACTGCTTAAGTCAATAATTGGTCATTATTATAATTTCCTTTCTCTTCCTCCAAAATGCAGGCTGATTTCAGGTCCCACCAACAGTCCAGATAGGAGCCTGGGCCAATACTGACAATTTTCACCCTTGTGCTGAGCTCATGAAAGCATCATGAAAGCTTTGTATCAGACACCTAGGAAGTTATGGAGCTCAGTTGGCTGCTCTTCCCTCATCAAGAAAGTTGGGGAAAATTCTGCCCAGTGGTGAGAATATCTTAGAAGCAGTCTGGTGGCCTGGGATTGAGCTGCAATCTTCGTACTAAGCAAAGCAGTGCAGATGGTGGTAGAACAGAGCAATGCAGATGCTGGTTAAGCAGAGTTGTGGTTGGATTCTGTGCATGGAGCATAGGGGTAAGGATTTTGCTTCTGCTGTAGCACTGTCTGTAAAGGCTGGCTGCTTTATTTCATCAGTGCAGAGGATTTAGAGAGACGAATGGTCAGTGTGCACAGCACTTTGGGATCCCTTGCTCTGAAAGATGTGTGGGAAACCCAAGCTACTGTTGCACTGAAAATTAAGCTACTCATTTGGTGCTATAGTATCAGCAATAATCCAAACATATAGCTTAAAAGTATAAAACCCAGACCCTTTCTGTTTGGTTCATGTCCTTTCCTGTGAAAAAGCAGAACTTGGCATCTCCTTACTTTATAACAGTCTGATATGCAGTCTTTCTCTCCCTCTTCCCCCACCTTCACAGCAGCCTGTCCTCATACTACTGATTCATTGTGCAATCAGATGGGTGATAACAGATGCTTCAGGAGTAGGGAATCTTCCTCCACAATTTGCTTAGCCAGTTGTGTGGTTGGAGTAGGAGTCAATTCCTTCCTGCCGTCTGCAGCCGTCTGCAGCCTGAAACGACTCATCCATCCCTTACCATCCTAGGGGTACAACTATAAATACTAGCAAGGGCTCACAGAAGTTGCCAGCCCTTCATTAAGTTCTTTCTCTGAAATCTGTCTTTGACCACTTCTTACGGCTGCAAAAGGCTTCTGATGGAATACAGTGTGCAAAGGGGTGCGAATGTCTGATCGTTCATTTTACTGAGCTGCCTGCCTTTCTAGTGGTGCAGAAGAGGGTTAGAAGACAGTATTAACTCATTTTCACAATGTGCTTCATTTCCATTAGCAGAATCTCCTCTGATTTTTCACTTGGCTGCAACATGGTGGCATCTGTTGTAGAGATGGATTGGGACACTTGCTGTACTGAGTGGGATAGACACAGTTGAAAGGGATGTGGCCCTGCGCAAACATGGACATGGCAGCTTCTGGTCAGATACAGCCCTTCTTCTTGCCTCAGTAGTTAAGTTTGCAGGGAAGTAACATTTCCATCATGATTTCAGTGATTAGGAGTGGCATCCTTTCTTTACAGCCATCTGGGGTGTGAAAACAAATATAACTGCGTGGTCCAAATCGATCCAGCAAGGTGAAAAGCAAACCAAAGGCTATCAGGAAAATTATCCTCCTCTGCCTCACTCATTCCTGCCCACCCCAGTTGTTTTGTTTGCTGATACGTATGTCTTCCCACTCTTCAGCTGAGACAAATTTGGCTCCATCTGGTGGAGGCAAGGACACCCGGGGTGTCATGGCAGGCGGGAAGTGTGAGAAGAGTGGGACTGGGGTTCGCAGAGGTAGGGTACTCTTGAGGCTGGCCAGGTGATGGCTCCTTCTCCCCCCAGCTCCTCCTGGGCCTCCCTCCAAGCCCATTTCTGGGATCCTGACTGACTTTGGCAGTTGGCTGCCAATGCAAGATGGTTTCTATGGCAATGTACCACTTCTCCTGGCTCCCTCCTCAAGCTCTGCCTTCCTTTCCCTTCCTCTGCTCACCCGCCTCACCAGTCCTCCTATTTCTCAAGCCTGTTGCTATGGAAAAGTCATAATCCACAAAGAATTTAAGACACCTCCCTCCTTTTTTTTTTTTTTCTTTTTGGGTGTTAAAAGTTTGCTTTTCAGTTAAATGTGTGGGTAGAGGAGGTTTCACCTGCCTCTTTGAAACCTTGTCCCTGGGCAGACTCTGTCGTGGGCTCAGATGTCCTCCTGAAGGAGGGTAGAGGGAAGATGCAGAAGTGCTGCAGCTGATGGGCACCCAGTAGGGGTTATGGGTTTGAGAAGTGCTTACATAACACTGGAGGTTACGATAGGTGTTTGAAAGGAACCATGTAGTTAGGTGTCTGGAGTCTGAATCAGTGATGTTTAAGCACCCAAGACATGTTGAAGAAAAAAGGAGGAGTGAGAGATTTCTGAAAGGTGCCTCCTCTGGAGGCTGCTTTTCCGGAAGTGATCGCAGTGACTGTTGCCAGCAGAAAAGGGTGCAGACAACTCATACGCTGCCACAATATGTGCTCAGCAAGAGCTGTGCAGGAATGATGCAGCCAAGTGTACTGAATAAAACCAGGACTAGAGCCTACATTATCCCACCTGGTGCTCATGCTAATTCCTAAGCTTTCACGTTATGTCCACACTCTATCGGTACTTGTATGTGAGGTTTGTGGGTTACATTTTTAGTCTGTTAGCTTAAGCACCGATGAAAGGTGAAATCAGTTAAGTTTCTGCTCAAATTAAGTAAACTTGCCTAGACATCTCTGCAAAATGCTGGGTTACTCTGGTAAATTTGCTGGGTAGCAGAGCTGGCTGAACTGGAGGGAGCTGTGGTAAGGCAATAGAAGTGGGAATTGACCCTTAGCTGCACTGTCCATGGAAACATTCAGGACTTGCTCCCAGCATGCTTGCTGTTTCTATCTGTGCTGTGTTCAGGCTTCCCACAATGGACACTGTGGCCTGGGATCCTCAAATGCACATTGGAAAACCTTATTCACAGTATTTCTAGGTTCATTGAATCCTGGAAGCCTCCTGAGCAAAGAAATAGTCTTGGGAGATATCCCACTTCAACTGCTCAGGAGGAAGAAGGGGAAGGATTCAGATTAACATATCCCAAATTTGGACCTTGTACTTGTTTCAGACCTCTTGAGAGTCCTTTATCGGACATGATGTTAGCATCATGCCTGAGGCTTCTTTAAACTGACCTTTTCTTGGAGAAGCAGCAAAAAAGATCAAATGCAGCTCCAGAGAAAAATGGTACATTTACTTCACAGGAGATGGAGCAACATGGGCTGATGTCGACTGTTTCTATCTCTTACTGTTTAGGGAGCGCTGAAGATGCAAGTTTTGTTTCTTTTACATATAGGAACTGCATTCAAACAGCCCGCTGCAGGCATCTAACCTATGTATTGTGGTTACAATGCTCTCCTGTGTGTACCAGGCATCTGAGTCGCTGCTCGCCTGGCCTCAGATGTCATAATAGTCACAGCATCCAAATTGGGCATGTGGTGTAGGTGATGGATTATAACCAGGAGTCTTTTCAGGCTGTTGGGAAAATTATCGATTTACAAAACTATAAAGTCACAGTGTTGGGTCATTATAGCACTTCGTCTTTTGCATCAGTTCCTGGAAAGTGATGGATTTTCAGCTGCCACAGTCTGTGATCTGTCCTGCATAAAGCAAAAAGCCTGATCTGTCAGCAGTGCTCTACCTCTTTCCTTGTTGATATTCCTTTACTCTGTTCCAGACAAATGTAATTTCTTCAGTTCCATGCCCTGGCTTGTTTGTCTTCTTCTGTCTTCACCCTCTTCTCTGACACTGCTAAGAAGCATAAGTAGTTGCAGTGCCATGTTGGGCACCTGGTTGGTTGACTCCATCTGTATGTTTCACAGAGGCTCCTGAACATGAAGCAGCAGAGAAAATATCTTCAGTCACTACCAATCTGGTCTAAGAGCTGAACCAGTGATGAGAAGGCAAATATTTCCTTTCTTTTTGTACTTTTCAGGCCCCAGGGATGGATCCCACAATGTTTTCCAGAGTGCTATGTGGAGAGTGTAGGAGTGCACTGACCATAACAGCAGACAGAGTTGCCCTTCTTGTGCTTAGCAAGACCTTGTGTAGCCCCAAACATCACTCCCTTTCACCAAAATGAAGAGAAAGAAGGCGTGTAACTTTATTTAACAGAGCCTGGACTACAAAATACATCACAAAACACTCTACAAAGTTAATAATACAAGGCACAAGTCGGATATGATATAAATGATGTAAATGTGTGAACTCTGAGTAGGACTTTGGCAGTGTTCCCAGCCGTGTTCAAAATGTACCCATGATATTTCTATCTCCCATATTGGGAACCCACTAGAGACAGGCAGAAAAGACTTAGGTTGAATTTATTATCCATATTTATCATTCATTTCAGAATAGCATCTTCCTCCCACACTGATCCATCCTTACAGCACTACATATACACCCAGCTCAAAGCAGGTTTCACACTGACTTTTGGGGCAAGAGCTGGGGATGGTGAGGTAGACTTGAAGCATTCAGTGTGTGTTGGGAAACCAAAAATAGATGGTGCAAAGGAATGTGGACCCCGTAGCTATGAAGGTAGAGGTGATAAAAGGAGTTTGGAAGCTGCTAAGTCTTGGAACTTTGGGGCAGAGAGGATGTATGCCTAAGTGCAGGAATCCAGGAAAAAGCCTAGAAAGAGATTCTTGGTATTTATCTCCCTTTCATATTTTCCCAGTATTTGAAAAAAGGGTAACATCAGTAGAACAGGAGCACAGAGATGTTATGGCTGTGACAAGGGTGGAGATAAGAAAAAGCTGGGGGCTGAGGATTTGCAGAGTAATTTTTGGGTTGGGACCTGGAGTCCTGAGGGCAGCTGGATGGGGACATCTTGGATTTCACAGCCTTGTTGGCCCACAGTAGGAACACAGAAAATGCTAGTGATTGTGTGGTTGAGCTGGCTGCAGTGAAGGCAGCAGAGCCCCAGCAATGGCTGTATTGGTAGCACTGATGAAGGTGATGGCTGGCTCTATTAAACAGCTGATGGGAAGGATGGCAGAGATAGCAGTTTGGGCGGAGAAGCAGTGGTACAGGGAAGGGTGCTGGTGGTGCGGAGGATATTGATTGCAGCAAGTGTTACAGTAGTGTTTGGAGTGCTAACTGCAAGTGAAGACAAGGGTGGCTAATTACAGCCATGATTGTGAAAAGGAAGAGAATGCAGGCTTGAGGATGAGTGGTGAGGTCTGCAATTTTGGCACTTTGCAATGAAGAAGCTACAATGAAGAAGTGCGGGGCCACAAGGGGTTCAGCTCTGCTATTAACTGAAGCTGTGTTCTCCACATATGTTAGCTCTTGGCTTGCTTGCTTCTCCTATCTTGCTCTTCACTTTCTTTGCAACTGCAGCATTTTCCCTGCTCGCATGTTGTGTGGAGAGAAATGCATTAATCATTTCATGTAGGAAAAAAAAAAAAGAAAAAAGAAATCTTAAATTAGACATTACCACTGCTGATGCATCCTCTACCCCTTGTCACACACTAGCTGGGAGGTCTCTGTAAGAATGAGGTTTTCCTAATGCAGCAAGGACAAAAATCACAAGGAAGTTTAAAGTGGAGGGGAAACAAAAAACCGAAAAAGAACCTTAATTGTTCTGAGACCTTCCTCAGCCTAAGGAAGGGTTAATGCGTTAAATTCAATGTAATTTCAGCAGCACTAAAGAATACGTTTCCATGGAAACATCAACCCACGGAGGGAGAGAAAGAGGGAGAAGGGAGAGGGAGCAGCAGCAGAGAAAGCAGCTCCTCTGACAAAGGAGGAGCAGCCTCCAGACACACACACGCACACACACCCCACACCCCCCCCAGTTGCTGACAGGAGTGATTATTTGTTTATTTTAATCGATTCCCCCTTGGAGATGCGGTACGGAAGAGAGTGATACGGTGCCATCTTGGCTGAACTGCTACAGACCCAGGAAAATCCAGTCGCACTTGTTGGACTAAGTCTCCTTGTGGGCAGTGACTCTACTCCTGCAAGCACTGTGAATTCACTGCCCTTACAAATGCAAGAATGCTTTGAAAACTTGATAAACATTGAATAACCCCCAAATCGCTTGTAGTTTCTTGCTGGGTCAAAAAAGTTAAGTTAGTTTGCTGTTTCAGAGAATGTAATAAAGGGATTTATTTCAGTCTCTCCAGCTAGTTTAGCCTTGTCTGGCTCTGGCAGTAGTGAGAGAAACCTTTCTGGCAGATTTGAGTGGTTTGCCGCAAGCAAGAAAGTCCTGAAAGCTCTAGAGGAAAATTAATGTGCTCATCTGTCTGCTGGTCTTGACTCCCCGGACAGAGACTGGAATAAGTTCTGGTCAATACTAAGATACTCTGATGGTTAGCTCTCAGCACCAGTCACCTTCATAAGACCAAAGGGGCTATTGACATGCACATCTGCTTGGCCAGTTGTTTTAAGCTGTGGCCCACAGCCATATGGGTCCATAGGAGACTTTGAAGGGACATTCAAAAATTATTAAGAAAAGTAAGGCCATTGTCAGTGGGATTAAATTCATTGTATGGGGACAGTAGTTCAACTGGAATTATTTTTGTGCCTCTGCATATTGACAGAGCTTGAAAAACATCATCCTGTGTGAAAAACCGCTATGAAGAGCCTCATTTGACTTCTGTTCTGTGACTGCTTCTCCTACGAATGTTTGTATGACTATGCCCTAAGACAGATAACCAAATCCGAAGGGCACTGTTTAACCTTTCAATATTTGCCTGTTCCTAGTGGTATGGCTTCCATCAGTGACCTGTTAGCTGGATGCCAAGATATAATTATGACCCATCGTCAGCTCTTCTGACAAATGTTATTTTCTGTGCTTTTACTGCCCAATGTAAGCAGATTTTTAGTTCTTTCAAATGGGAAAAATACCTTGAAGACTAGTTTTGCTTTGGAGAAAAGTGGTATGTAATCTGTTCCTAATGAATAAGGAAGGATAGAAAGACATAGCAATAAAAAAGAATGCTTTAAAAAAGTAATTGGCAGGAATTTATTAAGTCGGTAAAGCTTTGCAGCTTGATCCAGTTTTGGACTGAACATTTAGCTTTTATTTTATCCAGTCACTGTAACAATTTTGACCTTAAAGCCATTTTTCTATTAGCTATTTTCTATTACTTAAAGGTTTGGTGAGTCAATTCAGAAGTATATTTGTTTTTATCAAAGCCTTTTGGATACAAAAGGCTTTCTGAGAATAGACTGCTTTTTAATGAGATTTATAGGTATTTCCAGCTTTAACCAGAATATGCTCTTAAAGCACTTCTCCTTGTTTCTGTTTTATTTCCACTGATGCCAGAATGTGTGGAGGTATATTCTCAAGTTACTTATGACTGTGTCATTTTCCCAGAAAAAAAAAAAAGAAAAGAAAAGAAAGATGATTTTTGAAGAAAAGTTGTAAATTTTGGATTTAAAATGGAATATTTTGACATGGAAATCCTATTTGCTGTCCCTAGTGATTAGGAGCATGGGAATTTTGTTTTCCTGCTTCTCCTTCATGAAACTCAGACTAAATTTTAGTGATATACCTTTCCCTGTTTAGGTGGTGTTGTTGCTTGTGGGACTGTTTCAGGGTGGTGACAGACCAGACTGTCTGGGAGCATGACCATGCCGGAAGCTTCATTTTCTGTCCAATGCCATTACAGTTCTCAGAACTTACAGTTCTCTTTCTTTTGGACAAAATGTTGACCTCCTCATGAGAAAATGTTGTTGCCAAGTTCTTATCCCCATTTGCTGTTTAAAAAGTGGCTTTGATAGGTATTTTTTCCTGGTTCTGGCATTTGTGAAAATAGGTCAGTCAGGGTA
Organism: Psittacus erithacus; assembly: GCA_009867235.2. Lineage (NCBI taxonomy): Eukaryota > Metazoa > Chordata > Aves > Psittaciformes > Psittacidae > Psittacus > Psittacus erithacus. The sequence continues at coordinate 86,737 of WYDI02024476.1, read as the reverse complement.
TATGTGAGATAAATTTGGCTTTGGTTGGGTTTTCAAGATATGGCTGTGACCAAAATAGCAGGTGGGGCAAAATGAAGATTCATCTTGCCTTTTTATTCATAAACAGGTCACCTCATCCTAATGTATACCTACATTATCTACAAGTGACCTAGCTCTCGCACTCTGGCCTTGGGACTCTCAGCAGCATCTCGGCAAAAGGAGTGTTAAAATGCCACCAGGCCTGAATGGCAGTACCTCTTTCCCCCTTTCTGTCACAGGCAATGACTGCATGAGACAAAAAGCAAACGGGACATCATGTCTTAGATGGTATTAGCTACATAGAAGAAAAAGTTATTGTGGAAATTCTGAAGCTTACTGAAGCAGTCGGACAAGCAGCCTTTCACCCAGGTCTCATTACTATGATTTCTAACCCAGGTTGCAGCTGACCCCATGTTCCTCACTGTGAGGTAATTCGGTGACCCTGTGCAATGAGTGCCCCCTCTGTCCACTTCCTGATGGACAGATGTCTGTCCGTACTATATTTTCTGCCCCAGATTGCAGCTGACCCCATGTTCCTTATTGGGAGGTAGTTTGGTGACCCTGTACAATGAATCCCCCCTCTATGCATTTCCTGATGGACATCTGTCTGTGCTGCAAAACCTTATGCTGCAGTGCTTCAGTTTCCTTTTTCATTTTCAGAAGAGAGGCTGGGGACTGCAGAGACTGTGGAAAGTGAGCTTCACTTCTCGTTCTCAGGAATGATCCTGTCTCATTAAGATCAAGCAATGTGTGTAGGAAAGCAGCTCTGGCTCCCTACATACTCTAAGGATGGATATATCCTCAGTCCCCAGGAACTGTTAGATCAGAGTCTCTCTGAAATGGCAAATTCATGGTAGATAAATAGAAGAAATAGGAAATAAAGTGAAAGTACCATTTTTTTTTTTATGATTAGGAGAAGGAGTGATGGAAAAGATTCATCCTTTCACTGTATATGGGATCTGTCACTTGGAAGTCTCAGGACACATGTACTTTGTTTTGAAAACAGCCTTTCCGAATATGATAGAGAAACAGCAAGGGCAGATCAGTAGAAATTTGTTTTCCACCAGAAATAGTTATTTCAGAGGTCAGGATCAAACATGAAGAAAATTCATCTTGAAGGGCCAGAAGCTCAGCAGACCAAACAGTATCACTACATGGAAGTCAGCTGAATATCACTGATTTATTCCAGCCCAGTATCTGCCCTCTTGCCTTTTAAAAAGGTGTGGACAGCAGGGATAAACCAAATTAATCTCTTATATCTCTGTTATCTTGTAGCCTGAGGGATATTTCCTAACCTAGATGCTCTCCAAACCTCTTTGGTTAATGAAAACAGTCTTGAGCTCTGAGCATTTCTCTAAGCCTGCTGGTCAGGTTGGTTCCCAGTAGCACAAAATGGCTGTAGCCTGCACAGATTTTCTGGTGCAGGATGCCTGCACAATCTGGAATTTGGCTGATCTCTTTTCTGTATTTGCTTTCTTTTTTGTGCTGCATCTCCCCAGATTCATCGGTAATACTGGTAGAGAGAAAAGAACAAATGAAGAAGAGTGAGCTACTGTTCCTCTAAGATTTAATTTCCCTAGTAAATTTTCAATGTTTGCTTCTAATTTTTTCTATCTTGTTTTGGTTTTGTTCTTCATAACAGCAGAAAGAACAGAGTCCATGCCCCTTGTTATGTAAAATCAGTTGCACTGGTGCCCTTTCTGTGGAATCCTTCCTCTGTAAATTGTACCTGACACTAGACAGATGTTACACAGACACAGCCAGATGTGCCCGCCTTTCACATCTTCCCAAGCCACCAGCACCACAGCAGTGTGAGACAGCGCAGGAGGCTGGGGCATCGCAAGGTAGTGAGCAGTGGGGGAGCCTCTGAAAGTCTCAGCCAGGGTCAGTACTATCCATGGGGAAAGTTTGTTCAAAGGTCTAGGTGGAGCCCATTCTCACCTTTCTGGGGGTGAGCAATTGGGTTTGATATCCGGAGGAGACTCTCAAGAGACCTCATGCACTCACAGCTGGGTCTGGATGTTGTGCATGTATTGGCTATCTCTGACACAGCCATGTCTCACGTGTCTCTCACATGTCGAGCAGTGGTATGGAGAGAAAATATCTGTATTATTTTAAGTTTTCCATGGGTTTGGAGAATGGAGGTTTAAATCACAAGCTGAAGGGATCAGTTGCAGTTTTCTCAAAAAAACCCTCACCAAAATCTACATTATTTTAGTCTCTCAGACTGGGGCAGAAGCTATTAACAGCATAGTTAGTGCTAGTTAAATCTTCATTTTTCAATCATTTGCTACTTGATGGTCAGAATTACCATTTGTATGTAAATACACTGATCCTAAACTCCCTTTTCCCTGCCCTTTGAGTCCACCCACCTTTCTGTCTGTCCATCCTTGTCCAGGAGCAAGCATGAGGGGCAGACAGGACCTGCTGCAGAGCAGGACTTATGCACTCTGACAAGGCTGTTTGCATCAGCCCAGGCTGGGTAGGTCTTGCTGATGCTCAGTAAAGGAACATGGTTTGGAGCTGTGGGCACTTGTGCTGAAAAGCAGTGATACACTTGTCTTTTCTCTTTCCTGTGCACCAAGTGGGTCTGGGCAGGCAGCTATGTCTGTCCCTGGTACCTCTGGCTGGTGGGCTTTTAATGCTGCCTCTAGGGGAAAGAAAAAGGCTATTTCACCATGCAGATTCTATGTGGTAAAGGCCTTTTGCTGACTTCAATTCACTGTCCTTATGTTTGGCTTCAGTGTTTTGCGCTATAGTGAGTTTCCAAAAAAGCTAATGATGGTCTGCATCCCCATGCCCTTATCCTGCATTGCCGTCCACCTGCCTTTTACCCTGCAAATCCTCCCTGGCAGAGTTATCCCATAGCATTTCTTTCCTCTCCATCCACCTACACCATGTTTTTCCTATTCATACTGGAGTGCTGAGATGACTCCCCAGTGCTGACAGTGGAGAGGCTGTTTTATTTATATGGCCTGTTTCATTCAACGAAGCGGTCGATGTTAGGATAATCATGCCATTTCAGGAAGACTGCTTGTCTCATTGGAATGTAACAAGCGCTGACAGGGTACAGGGAAGTGTGTGCTCATGTATGAGGCAGGAATTGTGATGGCAATGTCCAAATTTGCCCACCCAGTCAGGAAGAGGCATTTCCAGCAAGGCAGAAGTAGGAGTGGTTAGTGCTGATTTCAAATGCATCTCCTTCAGAGCTGTTGCTGGGACAGAGAAAAAGTTGGTTAACACCCTCCTGTCTTCCCCCAAGCCCTGTCTGCCTGGCACATTTGCCTCTCCAGGCTTCCTCCATCACTAGATGAAACCATTTAAAAGGTCATCATCTCTCTGCTGGTCCTAAATTGGCCATCTGATGTGGTTTTAATGCTCTATTTCCTATGCCAACTGGCCTTTGAAACACTCCCCATTAGAATGCAGGGTTGACAGCCTCACATTTAGGGCAGGTGATGTTACCTAATGGTCAGAGCACAGGGTGAGGAGTTGGGTCCCCCAGAGTCTGATTTGCTTTGCGCCCAAGGACAAATCCCTTCCTTCTTTGCTCCTGCCTGCTAGTCCATACGAACAGGCTCACAATGTCAGCCTGTTTCTGCAGTGTCATGTGTGTTTCGCTCCCACCTGGCTGAGTTTGGGCACTGCGGCCGCTGCATCTCACTCATTCCGTGCTTGCATTGAGCAGCTACAAAAATGCTCACATAAGAAAAATTGTTTGCTGAAAGGTGTTTCTAGCAAATTAAATTGCCTGTGTGTGCTCCACCATGTCCCCTTTCTCTTTCTATCTCCATCTTGGAGTCTGAAAAATCCAGGAAATCATGGAATAAGCCCTTTGCAGGCACCATTTGATGTTGGGTCACCTCACCTGCATGCACAGCCTACTGCCCTCTCATTGTGCACCTGTTGCAGCTAGTGGCTCAGTTCAGACACAACCGGGAGTCTCCCAGCTACCTGGCTGGGGACTGAGGTGTGTGTGTGGTGTATAGGGAGGAAACACATCTCCCTGGCCAGTGCAGGCAGCAGGAGTGCTGCTGAAGCAGGGCAGTGCTGCTGGCGAAGGGAATGACTCTCGCTGCGGTAGTGACGGAGGGCAGAGCCACTCGAGTGTGGCTGCCTTGCAGCACACTGCTGAGTTGGCCTGCCAGGGAGTCCTTCAAGCCCTGATGCTTTCTCATGCAGGTGTCCCAAGCATGAGCACACTCAAGCAAGCCCTGCAGCTCCCTGTGTGCTGCTCTCACCCTGCATCTCTGTGTAGGTGACTGGATCCAGCAAGCAGGAGTGTAGCAAAAGCTGGGAGGGAGGTGCTGCTTCTGCACTCCTCCTGCAAACTTTTGTAAGCATGTTGCTAATGGGTTTGAGAGAAACTCTCTGAAGAGTTATTGTGCCAAATTTGGAGACTCATTTCAGTCATTAAGGTGCGAAGTGAGGGATTTTAGTGCTGCTTTAAGTGTAAATCTCAGTGCAGCTCCAAGAATCAGAGTCACTGATGATCCCTCCTGGATTATTATTAGCGGTTCTAATCTTTCTGGTGGAAAATGAACAGAATGACACCCTCTTGTGTCATATCTGTTGCTGATTTCTGTGAGCTCTTCCTGTCAGGCTGTGCAAGGGAGATTCCCATAGTGGCATCATTCTTGAGTGGTAGGGGAAAGAGGGCTGAGAACTCTTTAATGTTGCTGTTTGCTTAATTAGATATTGGCACTGCTTTCTAACTAGTGACACATAAAGCTGCAACTTGCATCAGGCTAATGGCATCCTCATCTTCTTGGAGCTTTGCTTTGTCTTTGCTCTGATGGCCAGTGCAGAGAAGCTGTGAAGTGGGTGTAGTTGTAATCTTGGTCCGCTGGAAGGTCTTTCCTGCCACCAGAGCCTTACCTAGGTCTGGTAGGCTGCACATGCCTCACGATGGTCTGTGCCTGGCATTTCTCAATAGCAGAGCAATGCAAACAGCCAGGAAAGAAATGCCAGAAAAAGAGCATGTGTGGCCTTGACATGGAATGGGGTTCTCTTGGTGTTTGGTTGCTGAATGGGTCTGGCTTTTGGAAAATAACCAATAGTCTGGCATTGAAAATGGTCCTGTTGCAAACGTTTCATGCTGGGCCCCCTTATGGCTGTGCTTCTTAAGCTGTGCACGTTCCTTAGTGGTCACATGGACCAAGTATGGAATTTCCTTTAGAAATAAGCATAATTGATGATTACACTTGGTAATGAGGAATCAGTAGATGAGTTTGATTGATTAATGGAGTTAGGACAAAAAAGTCTGGGAAAGGGAAGAAGCTAAAATCATGACCTGCTTTTTTAACTGTTTGAAGAAGCTTCCCTGCTACCAATGCTTTCTTTAGATTAGCTGGGTGTTTTCTGTGCGCAGATAGTGAGAAAGTGTGAACTGACCGAAAGAACAGATTTTATTTTTTTTTTTCTTGAAACTGGTTCAAATTGAATTCAGAAGGGACGAACTGAAGCTGAATATCATGAAATATTTCCTGGTTTCATGGTGTAATAGAGCAAAAGAACCTCTCATGTCTGTAATGGAAATGTTGATTGTGTAATTTACAGGAGAACTGGGCAAAGCAGGGGAGGGCAGAGTCCTGGGGCTAGCCCTGCAGGCAGCTTGGTCATCTCTGCCTCTCACCGTGATGGGATGCTACTGGTGCCAGAGAAGGTGTATAAAGGCAAAATCTACTTCATGCAACAGGATTGTGAATTGAAGTAAAATATATTAACAAGGGAAGCTGTCAGAGTGCCACGGAGATGTTGTATAAACCATTGAACTGTGAAATGTGTATTTGCCTCCCCCTCTTCCCCACAATGTCATTCTGGATGGTCTGACAGTTAAGAAAACAATAGACCTGATTCTCATTTACAGCAACTCCACTTTAACATGCTCTCACGATGCAGCGAGGCTTTGAAATGAGTGTAGCTGTAATATCTGCCTACTTAAAGGTCTTCCTTGTTGCCAGAGCTGAGTGAAGAGGCCTTAGGACAAATAAGAATGAAGCCCAGACTGTTTAATAGTCCATTTGTACAGCTGACATGAGATACCCCAAAGGGGAGTGCCTTGCGCGGAAGTGACGGAACCTTTCCAGACAAAGAGAATCATTAATGTTGGCTGCAGGGATTTGCAGGGCTGATCACCCTTTAGTTTGATCTTGCTGGGTGTAAGGCATGGCTCTCCCTAGGGAAAAGGTCTTTCACTGGGCTATCTCAACATCTGCTGTTCCTATTCCTAAGCTGCTTCAGAGGATCTGATAGGGATGGAGCTCTCACCAATGTGCTGCTCCTTCTGCTCTCCACAGCTTTTCTTATCGTTGCTTTGATATTTGGGCTGGGGTAGGCTGTCTCCACTGCTTCACCTGTCGGCCATCGCTGCCCTCAACTGACATGTGAAATCTCCATTGGAGAATAAGCAAAGAATAGGCTGTGGAGTTTGTTTACATGGCTAATTTCTATGGATCCATCTGCCCTCGTGTGTGTGTGACTTAGTTGTGCTTTCAGGAATTCATTGGCAGGCAATGTAGGACATGGCTTCCCTATCCCAGTCACAGAACTGGGGCTATTGCCTTGTCTGATTGTCCCAATTCCTGAAGTAATTGTCTTGTTTCTCCCACTCCCTTCCTCTTAGATTTTCCATTTTTGCACTGTGCTTCTACATTCCCGGTGTAAAATGCAGGGGGGAGGCAGACTCTCATTTTGGGTTCAGTTTCCAAGCATTAATGTTTTTCTTGCTCTTTTCTTTCTTCTACAGGTACCTGATCAATGTCACCTTTGAAGGCAGGAATTTGTCATTCAGTGAGGACGGATACCAGATGCATCCCAAGCTGGTGATCATCCTTCTGACCAAGGAGAGGAAGTGGGAGAGGGTAGGACATGTTTGGTAATTCTCAAACTGTGTCAGGGGGACAATGGAGGAAGGTGCCAGGCAAATAATGTCCCCCACCTTTCTGTACATCTTATCAAAGCCTGGCAACCTCCTTGCATCCTGGACCACTGGTATCTCCAATACCCAGGCTGCTGTCTTCTCCATGCAGGATGCCATTACATTCTTCCATTAGTGTGCATAAAAAATTCATCAGCTTCCTTTCTGTAACCTCTGAACGTAAGTTTTCCTGCCTTTCAAAGAAGAGGCCTCCTCTCTGCCATGGGTTTCAATGGCAGAGACAGAAAATATTTCTCTGTGTGGCTTCAGGGCAGTGAAGTTCTGTGTGCTAAATGACTGTGATTGAGCTACAGCTACACTTAGTGATATATGCCAGTGTTAACTTTGTTGCTTGATATATCTGGCGAGTGTCATTTGCAATAGGATAGTGCATTAAGTAGGATGTGTATGTGAGATCATATTTAGTTGTTCAAAGATGCAAATTTGCATATTTTTGAATAATTTGCATGTAACCCAAAGCACCATTTTAGAAATGGTGTGGTTTTTTGTGTTAATGTAATGCTTTGGTTCATTTCACTTCCCACATAAATGTCAGTGGTCCAGGCTCAGAACAAGCATTCTCAAAGGGTTTGAATTGAAGCAGAGGGGGTAGTTTGAGGGCTAAGAAAATAAGATATAAAAAAAGTGATTGGGGTGAGAAGTCAGAGTGAAAGTAAGGAGAATTCAGCAGAATTCTCAATTCTCTCAATACCTATGAAGAGCTTGGTCTGAATGTGATCATGTGTATAGCTTAGAAAAATGCCTCTTTGCCCCAGCAGCCACAGCAAACCTCTCCTTGACTACTTGTTCTGCGCATGGACTTGCAAGTGGCTTGCATGGTAAAAGCCAAGAAGAAATTAATTGGGAAATGAGAATGAAATAAAGAGCTGTCAGGAGAAGAGCACTCAGAAAAGAGCTGGAACAACTTTTGAAGGAGGCGGAAAAGCAATTGCTTTAGTGCCTGGCATGCACTAAGATCTCCCAGTAGTTGCAGGAGTGGGGAGAGGGTGAAAGGTCCCAGCTTCTTCCTGGTTTCCAGGAAGAACTGTCTACCTTGTGGTCTTGCTGCTGTGCAGACCAGATGAGAGTGTATGGTCTAGGAGAGTCAGCAGGCATCTCAATGGGACAGGAGTGCAAGGAAACACACGGTGTGGCATCAGCACATGTGGACAACTCTTGCACATGTTTGGAGGCAGGCTGGTGGGATATTGCAGAGAGGGTGGGCAGGCAAGGCTCACGCTGTGGAAACCTCATGTCAGGCTCTATCCATCATGCAACTTCACTGAAGCTCACCAGGCAAAGTCCAGGAGGACTTGTTCCTAGCTGTCACCAGATTTGTTCTCACAGAGGAAAATGAGGCAGTAGCAGCACAAATCCTGCTAGGGATTATTAGCAAGGATGGCTGTGAGGAATTTGTTGCTGGAATATTTTGCAGTCTCTGGGGAGGCAAAGATAGATGCAGTCCTGTTTTTACCCTGCTTCTCACATGCATTACATTGTTACAGCGTCAGTGAGGGCTCAGGAGTATCCCTGAGTGGTAAAAGCAGTTGTTCAATCTCTGATAGTGTATCCATGGTCTCTCAGATGAACCAGACAATTAGTGGAAAGGATGCTGGTAAGCTCGAGTGTTGGGGCTAGACCTGGAACCTGCCTCAGCCTTGCTGTCTGTGGGGACTACTTGGCATCCATTAAACCAGAACAGCTTTTCATTTCATAGAAGCTGGATTGAAATGAGACTATGGTAAGCAACAGTATTAGTGGTATGAAAATCCCATAGTGCTTCCTGAACACAAATGTTTTACCTTGTGTCGGAAGATCAGATCATTATAATCAAACTCTGCGCTGTTTGAATTTTACACTGACAAGTTGTGGAAAACACAGAAATCATCTCCAACATGCTCTAATCACAGCCAAATACCTTTCAAACTTGGAACTTCATACTCTTTTTTTTTAAATTTTCTCCATTTAGCAAAAATGCAAATATTAAAATATAAATGTGAAACAGAGCTGTGTGGCAAAGATCATCATTTTGTTCTGTGTTTGCAGACAGTCAGGCCCTTAGTCTGAAGTGACGTTGAGAGCCAATGTCCTGGCCCTTAACAGTTGTTCCCAGGCAATGCCACAGTACAAGCTAGAAATCATTAATGTAGTATTAGCGCACATTCCCAATACCTTTGTAAGTGCATTGCTTTGCAGTGTAAAATCATCCAAACTCTCACTAATTTTTGCTGAATTAGCAAGGCGCTTTGTCCTGGCAACTTCTAGTCAATACACAGAAGAAACCGTGCAAACCACAGGAGAGTTCCTAAGTCAGTACTCAGTAGGAGATGGGAGATGAAAGGCTACACAGGAAACACCGATTCAGTCCACTTGTGTGTGTTCACTATAGCTCAGCCTTTAACTACATCACTGCACATTTTTATCCATAATCAGATGCTGTGCCTGGAAGGAACATCAAGAGGTCATTTAGTCCCTCCCGGTGCCCAAAGGAGGGATCAACTAGACTGAAATTATTCCTAGCAGATGTTTGTCTCACCTGTTCTGAGAGCCCTTCGATGCTAAGAACTCTATCAAATCCTGAGGCAATCTCTTCCATGGCTTCTTTCTCCTGCAAAGTTTTTCTACTGTCTATCTTAGATTTTTCCGATTGCAGTTTAAGCCCATTACTACCTGGCATCTCTCTAGTGGACATAGAGAATTGTTGATTCTCTTCCTCTTTTTATCTTCCCTATGTATGTTTGAAGGCTTCTGTCATGTTGTCTCCTAGTCATTTCTGATGTAGATGAAACAAGAACTTGTTCAGTCTCTCCTGGTAGGTCATGTTTTCTAGTCTTCTGATCATTTTTATTAGTCTCCTCTGGATTTCATAACACAATTTGTGCTCTGTACAGCTTAGAGCAGTTGATTCTTGAAAGATAGCAAAATGCATTGTGCGAAGTATGTCTCATGGTGTATACACATGTAAAGAAATGCTTTAAAATAGGTGTGATGCCTTCCATTTTCTGAGCAGCAAAGATGCAGTGACCGAACTGTTTTAGGATTTCAAATCTGTGAATTTTTTTTAGATTTTGATTTTTTGTCCCAGTTTGGGCATAAATATCTTCAAAACCTCACCAGTTATTTCATAACAGGAATTCATTTTCCGGAGGAGCTACAGCTGTCCCCAGACTCTGATGATCATAAATCTCCTCCTGCGTCCTTCAGACAGACTGAAGCCTTGCCAGGCTAACAATCATGAAAGAACATGCAGAGCAGCCACTTTCTGGAACAGGACAGTAACCTGAGCTCTTCTGCTCTTGTAGCCATGAGTAATGATTCCTCTTGTGGTAAGCGATTGTGCTGTATCTCATTCACTTTTCTTTCTCTACTCCTTAGGGGCAAAAGGCTGCATGCCTTCCCTCACTACCTTTTAATCAGCATTTAGCAGAGCCCTTTGCTTCACTGGCTGCATAGCCTAGGTGTATTTAGGGTGCTTAGGTGCCCCCATTGTATTTATCAAAGAGAGGCAGATATGCAGATGTAGGTGGTAAAGGGAGTCCACTCTTATGTCCCATGAAGGGCCCTGCCTCAATAGAGTAATGAGCTGAGGCCAGAGATCTTGCAAGGTGAGCCAGAAGCTCAGTACTACACTAGGTTTTGTGTCTGTGGGGTGTGATGTTTTGTATGGGAAGAATTTTTACCCGAGCTTATTCTTTACTAGCTGCCTTTCTCCTCTGCTCTCCCATAATCCCACATGTGATGAAGACTTATTTATGTCTTTATGATCCCTCTGTGAGAGATGGCAAATGCTGCTGTCCAGTTCTTGTTCACGTCCACCTTCTCTACTGAGGCAAGGCACAGTGGACCTGTCCCATTAGCTCCCAGATTCTCCTATTTGCTGCTGCATTTTCCCTCGGTAAACCTGGGGATGACGCAAATGTTGCTATGTCTGAGGCCCTCTTTGGAATTCTTTCTCCAATTTGTAGTGAATTTTGCATCACTTCTATCACTAGGTTGCTCTCAGCCTCTCAGTTTTACTGATGTTTCTCTGCCTCTTCCCTTAGGTGTGTCATTGGGGATTCAGAGCACCTTTACATGTGGCTTTATGACAGTAACCTCTTGTGCCACCCCACAGAGCCCTTTGATTTGCAGTCTCCTTGGGGCATCTTTTACCATGCAAGCTCCAGTGACTCCTGCTCCTGGCTGGACAAGCAAAGCCCCAGATGATGGGTTTGGTGAGGGTGTCACTACAAGCCATTTTAGAGGAGGGCAGATGGGAAACTTATGCTGAAAGACTCATTCTTCCTGCTGCATGTACTAATCCTCTGCCCCTATCAACTCTCACCCCCACTGGCAGATGAAATATTTGCCTGCTGCTGCTCCTATAATTACAACCGTTTGACTTTTGAACTCTTGAAAATCAATTAGCACCATCTGTTTTGCTTCTATTAGCCATCAGTGTGGCCATGATTACAAATTCGCCAACAGGCTGCTCTTAGCCTGATCCCCTACACCATTGCCCACGTTAGTGTTTCCTGAGAATGGGGCCATTTGCTCTGACATGCTGTCAGCTGCCTTGGTGACTGTACACTTCCAGTACTTTCTAACACTGTAACAGGGTGAAAAGTGGTCCCATAGCTCTCTTTCACATGGCACTTCAAGTGATACGTTCAGTCTCAATCATAGTCCCCAAAAGGTGTGTTTGCAACTTGTGTGACCCTGTCTCCTGCCTGGGACAGAACTGTGTTATGCCCATCCACTCTTTGGAAGTGTTCCCTCAGGATGAGGGAGGGAGCTAGAGAAAGGAAAGAAGAGTTTAGAAAATAAAAATGGAAAAATAAGGTTTGTTTAGCAGGAAAAAAAATAAGAGAGGAAGGGGAACAAGATAAATCTTTGGACACCTAAATCACTGTTGGAAAAAGGACATTATGGTCAGTTGCTTTTCATGTCCACAGTAAGCAGAAAGAAAAAGACATCTTGCTAAATTTTCAAGCATTAAGATTTCAGATATGTAGGGAGATGTCTAACTGCTAGCATGGTGATACATAGTGAGGCTCATTTGCTGGTGAGGCTCATTTGCTGGAGGATACATAGAAAAATATCCAACAGCATGGGGTCTAAATCTATCTTGTCCTGCCTCAGAGCTGGGGGATGCAGTAAGTGATCTCTCATGGTTCTCTGCCAGCCTACATTTCTGTGATTAGATGAACAAGTTGAACCTGAAGTGTTTCACAAGAGACCACTTACTTGATAGAAAAGAAAAACTGGGTTATGGACAAGCTGATCAGCAAAAACTTCAAGCCTGGCCCAGTGAGGACATAATTTCTGCAAGCTTCTACCATGTACCTTTTGTATGAGCAGGCAGTTGGCGCATGAAGGCTATTGTGGATGGCTGCAAACAAAAGTCCTTACGGAGGGACTTGTCACCTCCTGCAGTCTGCATCTTTGGAAGGCTGATGAATGCCACAGAGACACTGAAGAGGCTGTAGATTTTGATGATGACACAGCTTTCAAGCTTGATCTCAAGTGTTTCTGTGCATTAAAAGAAGTATTCACTGTCCTTTCTTTCTGTGCTTCAATGACCCAGTGGCAGAAATAAAAGAAAAGGAAGGAAAAAAACCTGAAAATCTGATCACACTCTGTGTGGTAGTGGCCACTCCATGAAGAACCAATATGAATCATGTACCTGTTATATTGCCTAGCAGGTGGAAAGTTTTAATTTTTTTTTATTTCATTTTCTGAAGGAGGCTCTTTAAAAACAAGAGAAGAACAAGAATGTAGGGTATTGAGGTAAAATCTACAGCTGTACAAATCCAAGCACCTTTTTTGAAGGCCTTCCCCTGCCTTTGGAAAGATGACTAGGTTGGTTGAGGCATTTTCTTTCTTGTGTTGTCTGGTGCCCACCTGAGCAAGCCTTTCTGATCACTTACACATGCATGCACAGGTATGCTTGCGTCTCTGGGGTAGAAGTTACTGCCTTTGATCAGGTTCTGTTCTCCATGTGGAGTTCTGGTATCTTTCCAGCATGTTCAGGGACTTCAGAGAGGAAATGTTTTTTTATCCCACTGACTCCTTTTACAGTGAGACAAGATTGGATTGTTTTTGCCAATCAGTCTTGTTTTGCTAATTTCCCTGTGTACGTGGGGATTTATGACTCATTGTCCCTGAGGAGAAATGGCATAGGAGTTTGTTTAAACCTACTCAGAGTTAGTGACTGATTCTGTTCCCATAGAACCAGTTTTAAGAAGGATATAGCTTCACTTAGGGCAGATGGACTGTTCTGGATTTAAGCACATATGGCTGAAATTAGAATAGGAGTCTGTACATGCATTTCCCCCCTTGTTTGTAAAGTGTTCTTTCTGGACACTCCTCTTAAGAGTCTGTAATTTCTGAATCTCTTGTTTCTCATTAGACAGCAGTCATGCATCAAAGAATACATGTTTTATAGATACCCCACTCACAATGAGTGTCCCTTAGATACCTGATCTACGTCACATCTGATGGGTCTCTTGATGACCCTGATTCAATCAGACAACCAGATGGCTTTATTGTGCACCTATGCTGCACCGACTGCCAGGATTTGGCCTGGCTTCTCACAGTTGTCCAACATGTAACTGTATGTATTTTTGGCTAATTCTGGCCACGTTAATCTTACACTGTCCTGATGAGAAGGACAGATGCAAGTGCCACACAAAGCTTTCCTTATCAGGTGATAAATGAAACAATTGTTGTGAAAAAGCCTCCTACGTAAATCTTGGGGACATGCTGGTTGAACAGTGTCTTTGCAGATAGATAGTATCAGACCATCAGATTAGGTTACTGCGTCCTGCGGTAATGAGCTAGTCCATCTCTTTGACCAAAGAGGGCATTAGTTGGGTGTCTCCTCCTAACGACTGTATATTATGTCAGTATAAGCTCTTTGATTTCTTTGCATTTTGCTGAAGCGATTCCTGACTTTCTTTGATTGAATTTTGGAGTGTATTTGCATGATTCATGAGCCTGCAGAAAAATATTCTGGCTCTTCTCCATCAGGCCCTACTCCTTGGCTACCAGAGGGAATTCTTACATTGAAACAATAACAGCTTCTTGGAGAGACCTTGTCCTCTAATGCAAATCAGGTATTGGAAAATCTAGAGATCTTTATTAAGTTCAGACTGCAGTTAGAATGCCTCCTACCTTTTTCGTGCTGGTGTAGCTGATGATGGTGATAGCAGCCATATGACCTTTAATGGGGTTGCCAACCTGACTCATTGGATAGGGCAACCCTAAGGACTGTACCCAGTGTAGTGTGGTAACACTTTTCAGCCATGGGAGAAGACTGCTCTTGCTTTGATCGAGTCCTAGATGAGGGTTGTAGTCTGGGTCTTTCTTCCGACTTGGCCGTGCCACACAGCGAGGGGTGTCACTGTTCCTTCTTGCTGCAGTCACCTCTTGTGCGTCACCATTGCTGTTCCCAGTACCCACTTATGGACTTGGGACTTTGGTCTGAAGGGGGCTGTGTGAACGCTAACCAGAAAGGTGGCTTCTACCCCAAAGTGGTTACAATTTAATTAGAAGACAAAAGGCAGCAGATGGGTACAGATGGACCAACGGGGGAGTACAAGAGAACAATCAGACAACATTAGTCAGCGCGGTAGGCAGCAGGCTTTACACACCAACTGCCTAACTCTTGTGAAGGCTTTGATAGGCAGCAGAGGATTATAGCTGGCTTTGTGCATGCTTATTGAGGCCTCATTGTGAGTGTGAAGGGCAGATGGGGAAAAGCAATAAAGGTGCTTTTGTGTGCTTGGAGATCTGTGGCTGAGAAGGTGAAACAACTTAAAAATACCCAGTGCTGCTGTAAAATTTCCAGTCTTCTTAATATCCAAGGAGATAATCCTAACTTTACAGGGGACCCAAAAATCCTGTGGTAAGGCTATGTCTAGCGATGCAGCAACAGCTCTCAGTGCAGGGTTGGTGTGCTAGTGCCAGAGTCATATTAATTCTGGTTGAAAGCCCTCCTTCTCATCAGTTTGGAGGTTTGTGTAGCATGTCAGATGCTGCTGTGTCTGTGGTCCTTCCATTTCATTTGGATGCCAGAGAGGGACTCTTCATCAGGGACTGTAGTGATAGGACAAGGGGTGATGGGTTCAAACTTCAATGAGAAATTCAGGTTAGATATAAGGAAGAAGTTCTTTACTGTAAAGGTGGTGAGGCACTGGAACATGTTGCCCAAGGAAGTGGCAAAGGCTTCATCCCGGGCGGTGTTCAAGGCCAGACTGGACAGAGCCTTGAGTGACATGGTCTAGTGTGAGGTGTCCCTGTCCATGGCAGGGGGTGGGAACTAGATGACCTTAAGGTCCTTTCCACCCCTAACTATTCTGTGATTCTATAACTGTCAACATTTAATTGATTGTGGTAATCTGTTATCCCAGCATGTTGATGATAAACATCCGTATCTTAATTCAGGTGATAGCTGAGCTGCTGTGGGAAGATGAGCTTTAAATCACAGGTACAGTAATTAAATATTTCTATCACAATGCAGTACCAGGGATCCTCCCTGTCATGCCTGATCAGCCCACAACATCCTCAATAGCCTGAAAAAAACAGGAAGGAGGGTTTGATTTGGTTAGAGGTGAAAGAAAGAAACATAGCCGTTTTGTGTGGGGTTTTTTTAGTTTGGTGAATGAAAACAAATTTATATTTCTTTTTAAGTCCACACAAAATGTTTTTCTGATCTGACCAAAAAAAAAAAAAAAAAAAAGGAAAAAAACCCCAGGTCATTTAAATATACTAACATAGACTAGTTTTGATAGAAAAATGTCATGTGAAAGTGAACATTTTCTAAAGTTTTCATTTTGTGCATTGCAATTTTTAAACAAAGCATGTCATTGTGAGAAGTCTGAGTGATCTATGCTTCTAAGAAGCCCCTCTCTCGCCTTCTATTCAAGCCACAATTCTTATTTCAACCTGAGCATGAGAATGACTTTTTCCTCAAACTCCATTTCAGAGTGAACTGACTTTTTATATGCCCAGGAGTTATTGCTCCAACTGTGCTTCACTCAGGAGTGACAATGGGGAGATTGTGTGTCCTACAATACCCGGTGGGTACACAGCACAGCAAACTTTACTTTCCCCTGCTTTGTCCCTAGCCACATACTGGAAATCACTTCAGGGAATCTGCAGCAGTGAGAAATTGCACAGGTTCCCCAGTGCCATTGGAAGAGGCAGTTCCATTGCTTTTCCCATTGCTTTTGCGCCCAGACAGCACAATGAAAAGACAGATGAAAAAAGCATGGGAATTTTGGCAACTTTAAGATTTAAAATTGGTGAAGAGGTGGAGAGAGAGAGGAAGCAGGCAGCTAAACTGAGTCTGGAGAAAATGCTAGCATAACTTCTGCAGAAGGCGGCTCACAGTGAGTGAGTGTGCCCCTGGTGCCTGAGAGGGGGGTTTTGTTTGTTCAGTTGCATTTGCTTGCGACTCTGCCTCATGTCAATGATGTTTTCACTTGGCCTGTGAATCCTTTGCTTTTTCTAGTTTTATGTTTTCTGAATGTTATTAACTGAAGCCAGAGCCTCTGTTTTCCTTCTGTGGGGCTTGAGAGAAAGGAGGTGCTGCTGTGCCCTTATCTGCATATTCACAGGACCCTAAGGTTTTCTTTCTTTTCCCTTTTTTTGTTTTGTTTCTCTTTCTCTGCCTCTTCCCCATTTCTTTGCTAGGATTTTGGCAGTTTGCTTTTCCTGGAGTAGAAGTTTGATCATATTTGTTTCTGAATGAATTTGAAATAAATTTTACTTAATGTGAAATTGCTCAGGTTTTTTTTTTTATTTCCCCAGTAAGGAATAGCTTGTTTGTTGTGTCCTTGCCTTGGTTTCTCTCCTCTGGTGTTGGTTCTGGTCAGCGTTTTTGTGCTGGGTTCTCACACTCTCCCTGCTTTGGGTTTGAATCCCAAAGTGCATGGTTGACTTGGCTTGGTACTGACCTGCATCTTGGCAGTATTTTTTACTAGACTAGGACAGTCTTTTCCCCTGTGGCTTTCTCTGCCCTGTTATATGGTAACTTCTCGGTTGCTTTTCAAAAGTATCTCAGTGTTAGAATTGTGGTTATTGCTGAAGCTACTGCGTGCTTGAGTTACTCTCACTGCTCGTGAACTCTGGCATGTGTTTAGTGTCATTGATTTGAGCGTACAATATGTTCAGCATTGTTTGTTTTCCCTCTGCCTGAACTGTGTTTTCCCCCAGTCTGTAATTTTTTCAGCCTGCCTTTGGTAACGTTAGATCCCAGCACTCACTCTTTCGTTGCTTCGTAGTGGTATCTGAGTTTCTGTCGCTATTCTTTGGCCTTTCCTCCTTGTGAAAGGTTCTGGCATTACTGACATGGGTTTATTTCTAAAATGTGCTGGGGGTTGTGTTGTCTTCTGCTGATTCAGCAGTTTGCCAGGCTTATTTAATTTCCTTCTGCTGGGCTAGCTGCATTCTGCAGCGTCTCTCACTATGCCAAGCCTGAAAGATTGTTTGACAGCCTTTTTCTTGTTCCTGTTTAAGCTTTTGACTTGGTCTGCATTTTGTGTGACAGTTTCTGGTGCTTGTTTCCCTTAGGTTTATTTCCTCGGTTCCTGTACATGATAATGACTTACATTTCTATTGTTCTTTTCTTTGAGAAGGATCCTAAGCACTTTGCAGAATTAACATACAGGCAACATTTCACCATGGGTAATGTTCAGCCGCTTGTGTGGTGGAATGGGGTTAGGCTTCTTAATGATGCAAAACAATGCTGCACAGCCATGTAGGGTAAAAAAGAGGAGTCTCAAATAGAAGGAAGAGAGGAATTTTTAATTGAACTCTTGCCAGTTTTGTCCCCAAAGCCTGTTCTGGGGGAAAATTATGAAGATTATTAAATGCCAGGAGTGATAAGGCCTGTGCCCTTCCCTTTCCAGATGATAATGCCTGAGCCTCAGAAATATGGTGGGAGGAACAAATGAGTCTGTGACAAAAAATATTTCAGGATCAATGAAAATATTCATTAATTTTGGTTAGATATGGATAATTTATTTTGGAAGTTTTATTGCTGTAAATGAAAACTGGCATTTTGGTGTTTTCATGTAGACTCACAAAAGTCTTTAGATACTGTTCACAGAGGCGAAGTGGGGGAGGAAATGGCAGCATCTGCCCCCAGATCCCAGAGCCTCGTTAGCCAGACGGTGAAGACAGACTCCTAGGCAATGGGAAAATTGCATTCAAATCCCTTCTGCCTGACTCAGAACGGAGGTTTAAACTGCGGTCTCAGTTACCTCTCAGTAAAGAGTAGGTCTAGCCCTTGGAACTGGGATACTTATTTATTTATTTATTTAATCATTGAAACTCCTCTGCCAGTGAGTACTCAAAGTGTCTTTGCAGATGTTTGCTTGGATCCAAATTTCCATCACTTTTATTAATCATGTCTGATAAAGAGCATGATTTTTGGGTATGTGTTGAATTGAAGAGTTTGATTTGTGGAAAATTCAGAAAAGCAAACAAACCTATGTTTAGATTGAAGCAATACCTTTAATTATTTCATTTTTCCCCCTTATTGTTCAGGCCTTGCTTTGAAAAATCACTTTTGTGCATGGTAACTGGAACACCATTTTGGTCAGTGTTGGAGCATGCACGGCTGACCCTTCCGAGACTGAGGGAACTGTGCAGCAGGGCAGCTTGCCACCCACCATGTAACACGGGGTGCATACTCAATGTTAATGTTAATAGATGATGCAGATCCTTTTGTTCTCCTAGTAGATCCTCTCCGGTATTTTGTAATCTTGTGGGTTTTGAGGAGAAATAGTGTTTGCTGGTAAATCAACCAATATAAACTGGGTGCAGCACTGGACAGCAGTGTCATACGACAGTCTCACCTCCCAAGCTGGGAGAACTAGGAATAATAGAAAGAGTCCCTTCTGCAGTATGCTGCCTCAGATCACCTCCTGCATGCTGACTTTAACTGTTTGCTCCAAGCATCATCTGGGTGTTTAAAGAACTCAGGATTGTCCGGGTCATTTCTTTCAGGCCAGTGTTTTACTTTTGTTCTTTTTTAGAAGTGGGAGCTATTTGCTTTCCTTCTTAGATGTGTGCTCATTTTCACCAAGGCCAGAGTTCTTTGTATCACAGCATTTAATTATGTTTGCTCTGTAAAGACTGCTGGGATTATGGCAGCATCTCGTTTCTGTAGCTTTTCTGCCTCTGACTGGAGATACCTGTGGACAGCTGCTTTACCTGAGCTTCTCCTGTGTATAGATCAGCCTACATCTGTAGTTTCCAAAAGCTTCATGCCTTGTCCCTTTTCTTTTAAAGACAGCTGCTATCTGAGGTCTCAGATTTTTTGGGATGGCTGAGGAACAGACCCATAGAGAGATGTGCGTGTCTGTATTTGAACAGTTGTTCTCATCTGTGCTCTGTCTTCTGTATTTGGTCCAAGAATAAGTCCTCTGTGTGTATACATTTTCCTGCTCATTGCCCAGACACCTTGCTCCAGCCTGGGACTAATGGAGACACTGTCTTACGAATAAAGATTAAAAGAGTACAGTCTTGTGAAATCTGCACTAAGGACTTTCTCCATTAAGAAGTCCCCTGTCTCAAATAGACACTGAAGTATTCCCAGGGTTTACTGTGCAATGTTGCTTGAACCTTAGTTAAAACCTGGTTTTTGGTAGCAGTGAGTGTCTTACTGGACATTTGCCTGGCTGCTGAGGATAGATTTTTTCCCAAATATATTTTTGCCAGATAGGGAGTATGATAATTTTCTGTGTTTGAAGGGAATAATCAATAAGGAAAGAAAGGACTTTTTTATGATAGTCCAACTGAGGTTAATTGAATAGTAATGGGGAGGCAGGAGGTAGTGCAAAAGCGCATTTTGATTAATGGAGATCATTGGGTTCTTACAGAAGATGCGAAACAGTTGTGCAATGAACATGCTGGGGGCCTGGTTGCTGTGACTATGGGACAGGCCAGGCCAAATGAGAGGGAAGTAGAAAGGAACTGACTGGAAAGACATCCACTGAATTTTTTGTTTTAGTTGGTCCATGTCTGTCTGTGTGTTGCTCTGGAGGGCAAGCAGCACAGCACCCCTGAGGGGAATCCTTCCTCTCTCAGATACGCTCTCCTCTGAGTCACCCTACCTGTCCTTCTATGAGCAGAAGCATGGTAGAGATTTCCCTTGCCTTCTGCTTGAGGGAAGGGCACCTAGTTTGTGCTGTGACAGAGGCAAAGGACTGAGAATCCTTCTGTACCCAGAGGAGCCCAGCGGGTCTCTGCACTGCACACCCTGCGCCTGCACGGGTGGAATTTTCCAGGAGCGTCTCCCTCCGCCACCACCATCGCTTTGCGAACACCAAGAAACGCAACTCATGAAAATGCATTCTTAGCACACAGCTGACATGGTCAACATCTGGCTTCCAAAGAGAGTGCTGTGAGAGACTGGAAATTGCTACACTGTGGAAAAAATGACTTGGGGTAATTATAGATACCTAACAATACTATTTAGTTTCTTCTGCTGTGTCTTTCCTCCGCTGTATCTGGTAAAGCTTCAGAGAGCTAAATAATTCTGACAGAGGGCAGTGAGAGTTGTGGATACGGGAAAAAACAAGTTCCCCCTGATTTAGTTAGGATCTGAAATGAAGGAAATGTGAGTGAAGGATCAGATGTTTTCATGTCCTGCTCCAGAAAGGGGGAGCATTTGCCTTTTTTTGCATTGGCTATGGGAGGAGGAACAGGATGTGCAGGATGAGGGAAGCTAAGGAAGACAGGATCTCTGAGCACAAACTCACACAACAGGGGGAGCTTAGCACGAAGCCTCACTGGCAGCAGGGATGCTGCTTGGCCCTTGTCCTGCTGAGCAGGCTCAGAGCTTGGGACCACAGGGGAAAAAGGGAAGTAAATGTTATGAGGTTGGACTTGTGCCCAGTGGCGTGACTGACTGCTCTGGGAAGCAATTCAGAGGGCTTAAATGTCATACCCCCGCTCAAAACTAACTTTGCTGCCTCTGAAAAAGAGGCAACCTGCAAAGACCAACCTCAACAGGCTCAAGTGAGGACAAGCCTGGATTCCAGCAAGATCTCTGCTTCAGGAGTGCTGTCGCTGCGTTGGCACTGCAGTCCAGAGGTCCTGCGTAGGCTGCTCCTCCAGGCAGCACGTGGCCAGCTGAAGTGATGACCTTCACCCCAAGAAGTGAGAAAATTCTCTTGGGTCTGCTGCTGCAGAGAGGGCACGGCCTGGGTGCCTTAAGAAGAGGCTTAAGAGCCAAGTAAGAGGACCTATGTGGAGATCAGAACATTGTTTAGGAGAAGCCCTCAGAGCCTAAGTGGCACATGTGAGGGCACACAGTGATAACCACAGAGGGCAGAAATGGGGACCAGTGGGCAAAAGTAATTTGTGGACGTTAGGTGTCAGTTCTAGCATCAGGGTAAAGGCACCTGGGAGAAGGATTCATGGGGACTATTGAAGCTTTCTGTAGAGCCCAATAGCACCAGAAAGATGTTATGGAAGGGTGTTGCAGTTCGATTTGGCTTGCAATGTGGCCAGGATTGGTGCAGATAGGTAAGGATGCAAGGCGAAGAGGAATCCTATGTCTCAAGCCCCCTTGCAAGTTGTGTGCCACCTTTCTGCCCTTGTGCTGAGTGCTGTGTTCCACCTCAGTTGCCATCTCCAAGATAATTACAGCTGTGCAGAGCTGAAGTGACAGGCAGTGGAGGTTTTCTAAAGGGATGAAGGAAAGTCAGCAGGAGACTTCAAGTTGAGGACTTGTCAATTGGTCTAGCTTCTATAGGTAAATTGTGCCCTGAAGGCAAGCTCTTGGTATAATTTCATTTAGAGAACCACACCAAAAGGGATATAATAAAGACATTTGTATTATTAAAGTGTGACCGTTATCCTGGAAGAAACACTGGTTAAGACTCATCTGTGTATCATGCTCACTGGGGCTTGTCTCAATGATATGTAATCTGAAGATACTTAGGGAAATACCTTGGGAAAGAGGCCTACATATACAGACATATCTGAGTGACTTTGCCCAAAACCAGCTCATATTGAGTTAAATTGCAGAAAATCCTGTGAAAGGTTTTTTGATGAAAAATCAGTATTTCAGTTAAAATATATTTTTCATATGAGGTGATTGTTTTCTTTGAGATGCACCCATTTTTTGTGGGAAGGCTGAGAAGTTTGAAAAGAGACATTTTAAAGTCTTTTATTGCTACAAATATGTACAAATTGATTTTAGGTTTTTTTGCTCTCAAATTTTTTAATACTATTTTGAAATTTTCAGCAAAAGAAGCAATGTCAGGGACCCCCTCTCATTTATATTCAAATGGATATTTCTGTGTGTTTCAGTAAGCCAGAAACACAAACCAGATGATTCTGGTATTAAAAAAAGAACATGCTCTTAGCCAGTGTACCTCTTTCAGAGGAAACGACCATCTTTCTCTGCGCCAGATGGTTCTGCAATGATAAATGGAAAGCTGTGCAGATGCTGAGGGGATAACCAAACCTTGATCTCTGAGGAAACAGCTAGGGATGGATACGAGTTCAAGGTTGAGCTCCTGGACAAATGTGAGGCTGCGCTCTCTTTTCTTATTGAGGGTTTATGGTGAGCATGGCTAGTTAAGGTGAGTATGGTGAGCCTGGCCGTAGCTTTTTGGCAGGAAAACCATAAAAATTAATGAGGTGTAAGAGTGATAAATATTTAGACAGCATCACAACTTTGCAAGATGGTTTCTAAAAATTAAAGCAAAAACGTGGTGTTCTGTTCTTGAAAGTCCTCTCTCACAGGCTGCCCAGACACCATCCTCTGTAGTGTCAAGAAAAGCGTGTGTCTTTTCCTTACTGCTTTGCACCCTCTTGCACTTCCTTACTCCAGAAGCTGAAGCTGCGCTGTTGCTGCAAACCTGATTATTCTGAGTTATACTGATGCTGTAAAATTGGTACTGCAGTTCCTGATGCAGCCCCTCTTTCTGGGGCGCAAGCACCATCTTTATTCTCTGGTGGAGTGGGACAGCAGTCCTTATCTGGTTCTTCATGTGAGGTGTGCATGCCCAACATTGTCCTCCAAACAGTGCTGGACAGGATTGTAGTGCAAAGCACAGCAAAGCCAGAATATGAAGATAGCCAAGAAAAGAGAGAAGGGACTGGGAGGAGGGGAAGGGTTAAAATAAATAGCTCCCATGAGATCTATGTTGAAAGCAGATTGACTGCATTGCTGACCACAAATTTGTGTTTTGGGGAAGAGACTAAGCCAAGATTATTTCTGCTTAGAAGTTTGTTTTTACTGGTCATCTGTTTCTGCAGCACTTTGCAGAACAAGTGAACCAAGTACTGCAACGTGGCAAGTCAACTATCTACCTGCTGCATAATACTGTCAACACTGGAAACTGAAACTGGCTTCAAGGGTTTTCTGGCATCACCCTGACCTCTGTAGAAAGAGGAGGACACAAGAGGTTGCCAAACTTCTGTGAACAACTCTTAGAGGTACTGCAAACAGCTGCCTTTCAAAGTAGATGATAGGAGCAGCCTCGTGCTCACAGGCCCTTGTCCTCATGGAGGACTTCAACCACCCTGATATCTGTGGGATAGATGATACAGCCCTTCACAAGCAATCCAGGAGGTTCCTTAATTGTGTGGAAGATGACTTCCTCTTGCAAGTAGTAGAGCAGCTGACAAGGAGAGGTGCCATGCTTGACCTCACGCTCACCACCAGGGAGGGGCTGGCTGGAAATGTAATGCTCCAAGGCAGCCTTGGCTGTAGTGATCATGAGATGGTGGAGTTTGAAGTCCTCAGGACAGTGAGAAGAACATGCAGCAAGGTCACAGCCCTGGACTTCAAGAGAGCAGACTTTGGACTCTTCAGGAACCTGCTTAGTAAGGTTCCCTGGAATAAAGCCCTAAAGGGCAGGGGGGCCCAAGACTGCTAGTTGATATTCAAGGATCACCTGTTCCAAGCTCAGGAGTGTTGTGTCCTGACTAGAAGGAAATGCAGCAGGAGGGCCAGGAGGCTTCTGTGGATGGACAAGGAGCTGCTGAGCAAACCCAGAAGGGAAAAAGAAACTGATATAAGGTGGAAGCTAGGACAGGCAGCCTGGGACATTGTCCAGGAAGCTAGGGACCAGATCAGGAAGGCTAAGGCTCACTTAGAATCGAGTCTGGCCAAGGTTGCCAAAGGTAACAGGAAGGGCTTCTATAAGCATGTTTCTAACAAAAGACAGACTAGGAATAGATGACCTTAAGGTCCTTTGCAACCCTAACTATTCTACGATTCTATGAGCTTTCCTTTTATGTCTGCCTGCCAGAAGGCTTCCTTGCAGGGGAGAGTGGTTGCTAAGTTGCCTGTGCAGAAGCAGATCTGAAGATCTCTAATTTTCTTCATCTGTTTCAGCCCAGGTTTAGGAACAGGGGAGCTGTGACAGCTGTAATAATCAGGATTCAGTTGCTGACTCAGACACTTATTAACACCTCCATTCTGGTCCCTTCAGCTACAGGGTAGGTTGAGGTAATTGCTTACCTAGACAAGGGCTGTTGGTCTGGAGGATAAGACCTCCATGTGAGTGTGAGTGGGATCTTTTTGGTAGGTTTGGATGCTGAGACTTAGCTGGAAGACAGAAAGGCTCAGAAAAACACTAGAGAATGTTCCGATTTGCCTTCAAAAGGAGCCTGGATGACTGAACTCCAGGTACCAGGGTATCATATCTATCTTGTGTTGGACATGTGGACAAGAATTGGCACCCTTATGCCAGGTGTTTGTAAAATAGCTGTTTACAAACATCTGTGTCTTGATTTTACTTGTTGTGTTTTGTGCACTTGCTGCAGTCATTATCTCCCTTACTACTGGTGCCACAGAGCACTGTGCAGCAGCCTGTGCTGAAGTCATAGTGAGGTTAAGCCATTTAATGGCATAATGCTTATGCAGTGACCCTAAGTGCATCGCATTTTTAGTTCTGGGCCTAACTTCCTTTGTGTTTCTGGTGCATCTGAAAGGTACTAAATTGGTTCTCCATAGACCTCTGTAGCTTTGCAGCCTGAGCATTTTGTAGCTTTACGCTTCAGCCTGGATTGAAATTATCTAGGCTGAGATAAAAATCTGTAGATTTGTACATGTAGCCATTGGTGTGATCTTGGCAATGGGTACTAAATAGTGATACTTTGTTCCATGCCCTTGGGAAAATGCAGACAAAGTTTGCTGACCTTTAAGACAAGTTGCACTGTCTGCTTGATTGCTGAGGCTGATTTTGAGGAGAATGGTAGCATAGGGAGGTGTTGGGTGTATTTCATCTTTATAGGCTGTGGAGGCCTCTAATATCATTTTCTGACCTTGTGTTAATTGGAAGTGTTTCCATGAATGTTTTTCAGTTTTACTACTATTGCACTTGGGGAGATTGAAATAATACACAATAGAGAATGGGAAATAAATAGAACCAGTGATCTTATGAGGTTTGGCAGATCTTATATCTGTGGCGTCTGGAACCTCCTTGTTGGCTAGTAAACTATTTGTCCTTCCTTCTCTGGCTTCTCTTCTGGAGAAAGTGTTCTCACACAATCTCCCTCTTATACACAGAGGATGCCAGAAATGGTAAGGAATGGGAGGCAGAGCAGTGAACAGGGAAGGCACGCTTCAACCGGAGGGGATGCAGTGAAGTAGGGAACAGTGAAATGTGGAATAAAAGAAGTGACAGATCAAAGCTGGGGTATTTATTAACTCCCTAGTTAATCAAGTAGCCAAAAGAGGGAGGATCAATCAGAAAAAGTGGCTTTTATCTTGATTAGGACAATGCCTCTAATATCCTTAAGCAAGATGGCTGGTGGGCTATGGACAGCTCGTTCTAGGAGAATCCCAGGAAATGGGACTTGGTTGAAAGGGAGGAGCAGCACAGCAGCCTGAGGAGCTTCTCAAGCCCTTCCACTGCAGCAGCAGTACATGAGGTCATGTTTCCTCTTTCTGCTAGTGCATCTGCACTTCTGCACTTCGGACTTGTGGATGGATTCATTTACACAGACCACTTTTATCAGCACTTTCTGTTGAAAGGGGTGCTTTGTGTTATGGAGACCACGCTTTCCTTCTGATTTGTATCATGGTTATCTGGAGATACCTGCAGTGGTGTAGCCATTGCTATGAAAGAAGATTTTGGATCAAAGTTTGAAATGATAACCCTTACTTCTTCCAGTTTGTCACATCCTGAGGAAATGCCTAAACTGTTTCGATGCAGTTCACTAAAACTTTCTTTACTGGTCCATTTTCTAAAGCCATCTGAAGGAGACAAAGCTTTTTTTACTTTGATTTCCATCTTGTCTTGTGACAATATAACTTACAAAGGGACATATTTCTGGGATAAATCAGTTGAGGATTGTTGTTAAAGAAGGAAAATTTCCTCCATACCCTCATTCCCAGCAAATTTATTTGCTTGAGAAAAAGGAAGTCTTGACATTTTGCAATTCTCTGTCCTGAAGCAATGCTAAGTATCAATGATCTTCTGACCTGCGGCCTTCGGCAAGTGTTCTTTGCTTATTACATGCTTTGCAGCAGCAGTTTTCAATGAAACATTTTAAAGTGCAGCTGCTTTTGCAAACGCAGTGCTTGATTGCTCTAGGTCCTTCTGGTAGTACCCCTGCAGTTTGTGACAGCATGTGGTATAGACCAATTGACTCCTCCTTCATCTTTAATATGTATACAAACTCCCCATAAGAAGCTGAGAACAGAGAGATGAAGCTGTCCTTGTGATGATTTCCATTCCCTCCCCTTCACATGTGGCACAGAAGCCAGCTTTCCTAGCTGAGAAAGAAGTGCTTGGAGAAATGGCAGATGAGATTAAACTGTGGCCAGAGAAAGGGGTGATGGAGAGAAGTACTTTTTTGAAAGAACATGTCAAATCCCAAAGATCTCTTTCAGTCCAGCATCTCTGTCACTTAACTTCATGGTGAACACACATCAGGGGGCTTTCACTGGTGATCAGAAACTGGTTTTTTTTCTGCAGCTGCTAAGAAACCTCCGCTGTATGCTATGGGCTTTTCTAACCATGGCTAGGAGTGTAGCATCCCCTCAGCAGGTTATGAGTTCATTGTAGTTTAATATTGGCAATAAATAATGGGAAGACTTCAGAATGGTTGAAGACATAATGTCCTATTTTCTCAGTAACAAGGTAGGACTGCTTTTGCATATGCTTTCTGGAGAGGAAAGTGAATTTGATCTCCAGGTGATCAATCCAGGCTCCTCCACAGATACTGAGAACAGTTAAAAATTCTGGTGGAGTTATTTAGGTGTCCAGTGATTTGGACTCAGAAGAGAAGGCCTTATCCCTTGGATATTTTTAAGTGTGTGGTCCTCTGGGGCCTGGAAAAATAAAGCAAGCTCTGTGCTAGAGACAGACACTTTTCTGGCAGAGTTCTATGTTGAAAGCTTTGTTCTTTCGGAGTTTCCCCTTAGGCCAGGACAGTCAGCAGAGGCAGACTTACTTGCGGAGTGGCTTAAACATAATTATAGGGGCTAGCCTCCCCATTGGTATTATGCCTTTAGGGAAAACAGCTAAAGTTTTTAGTTCTGGGGTGATGTTTTTTTCCATCTTGATTGGCTGCTACCTGTTCAATAGCCAAAGATCTCGGGCAATGGAAATGTTGTGTTGGCATCAGATTGGAAAGTCTAATGCTGCAGTCTTGTGTCCTACTTGACATTTCTAACCATCCAGGCTAGCCTCTGGCTTTTGCTTGCTGCTGCACCCAATACAACAAATATAAGCCCAGAAACAAACATCAACATGGTTGTGAACAGACAGTGGTTGGTACTGGGTGGCAATCTAGACCTGTTTCCTCAGTATTTCCAGGAGATGCACATTTCAGTGCGGTAACTGCAGGGCAGACAAAACTTTGCGCATGCTATTCTGTGTGAAGGACAGATGAGCTGTGTTTGGTGTCTGCAGAAAGTTGTAGATGTGCATACAGGAACTTGTGCTCAACAAAGTGCATGTGGAAGTGCATCTATTTCTATGTGTGAGTTAGAGGCACTGGTCCTGGCAGTGTGTGGAGCGCTGCCTCTTTCTCTATGCAGAGCGTGAACTGCCTAATGCCACCTTCACTTCTTTCAGTCTTGATTTATAACCTGTATTGCAAGAGATTTTTCCACTCTCGTAGCTCCAGGTCTCTTTGCTTCTTTCTAGTCATTGCCATCACAATTTTAGGAGTGGATCCTGATCCTGGGAATGCTTAGTTCTTTCCCCATTAGTTAGCATCAAACCATGTCACTCACTGGTGTGCTATGACAGCAAATACCATAACCTGATGCTCCGGTGTGGAAAAGTATATCCTAGGTCCCAAAAGTGTGTGCATATGATCCTAAATGAAAAAAAAACAACAAAAACTAATGAAAAAAAGAAACTTGTAGCTACTTTTTAAAGGCTCTGGACTGAAAAAATGATAGTTCCTTTCTTTCCTGGATTGTAAACAATTTGAGTCTCCAAGCATCTCATATTGTCTGCTGCACTTGTATATAGTCCTCCACAAGCTTGTAGTTTAGAAAGCTCTGCCTTTTGGGGATCATGATGATCGAAAGCTCTTTTATTTTAGTATGTACTGGGCAGAAAGTTTCTTTAAGAGCTCAAAATTACAACAAAAATCTCAAACAAAAAAAGCTCTTAGAAATTGATCTTGCTGAGCATTTTTCAAGTTATATTGTAATGAAGTAAAAAACCTACTTATTTTTAATAAAAATACACACTTTTTCGTGCTAGGATAATTCTGTGGTTGATCACATTTTATCTTCATGCTTGTTCAATGGCATAAGTGACTTTTTACATCTGAGAAAATCTAGTTCGCAAATAGAAAAGTTCTGAGTGATTGTGAGTGGATGCTCCTTGAGATTGTAGCTGTTCCTTGAGATTTCTTCTCATTTTCTCATTTTGAATGCACATCAGCTGTGGTTCTCCTGAGATAGCTGCACCTAGGTATCTGATTTTCTGGAAAGTTGTGCTTCATTTCCAAAGCAATAATGGAGATTAAATGCTGGCTATGGCCAATATGCATAGCGAATTATAGAAAATGCATGGGCTTGTTCTTATCAAGACACAGTCTTCTGTTGCAGATCCATGTGAAGATGTGTGTTGATTGTGTGTTTGAATGTTGGCAGATGATCTGAAGTAATAGCTGTCTTTTTCCCCTAAATGTGATTTGACACAGAAGAACCTAGGATGGTGCATACTTCATTGAACTGGGTAAACATGGCAGCTTTTAATAAAGCTGTAAAGTCCACTGAGGTCGGGGGCAGTAGAGTGGTCAGGATGTGGTGACTGCTGGGGCAATAGTGTACTCTTGCCTTGACCTGACTCCAGTCCAAGGTCTTCTCTGCAGGACAGGAGCTGGCCTCAGAGTGTGTGGGCTGCACCGTCAGGAAAAAGGAGTTTTCTGTTTTCATCCCAGAAAGTA
The DNA here is from genome assembly GCA_009867235.2 of Psittacus erithacus. Classification (NCBI taxonomy): domain Eukaryota; kingdom Metazoa; phylum Chordata; class Aves; order Psittaciformes; family Psittacidae; genus Psittacus; species Psittacus erithacus. Next base: position 57,423 of record WYDI02024476.1, on the reverse strand, counting down.
AGGAGAGGGTGATATGACAGGAATGGTACTACAAAGCAGCAAGGAGGCATTTCCTGTATTATGCATGATTTCCTTTGGCAAGGGGAAGGTTCTACTAGATTCTTCCCTTTCTTCTCTCTCTACTTACTTCCTGCTCTCTTTTTTTTCTTCCTTCTTTTCCCTTTTCACTATCTGGGTTTCTGAGAGCAGCCCAGCTGGGACTGAGGTAGAGCTGCAGACTGGCCTCTTATGCACTCTCCTAAATGCCTTTTCAAGCAAGCTCAATAATTGATGAGCACCTGGGTCCTTGGCTGCACTTAAGAGTGCACATGATATTTAGTACATGGAAAAGCTATTTTGCCCATCAAAGCTCATCCCTGGAACTGCACCGTTTCCCCAGGATACCAGCTAATTGTTGTCAGTAGTTGTAGAGGAACCTTCTTTCTCTGATGATCTCAGCTGCTTGACTTCTTCTAGCCTAGAGCTTCTGCCTGCTCCTAGCACACAGCTCTTGACTTCCACTTGGCACACCAGAGCACAGTTCAGACTCTCTCCTTCAGTGGGTTTCTTCCTGACCACTGCTGTGCAGCCTGTCCTCTGCTACAAGTGAAACAAGTGCAGCAGGTCTCAGGTAATCTGAGTTTCTGTGGAAACATAGCACAATGGGATTAACTGCTCTTATCGAGGTGGAAGATGCATTGACACAGCTATGGGTGCAGGAGGGTGGGGGAAGTCAGGGTTGAAATGTCTCAGAGAAGCTGGAGGAGGAAGAGGAGATGGTGTGGTTTAACACCAGCCAGCAGCTAAGTACCCTGCAGCCCAGTCGGTCACTCTTCCTCCCTCCTTCCCCCCTCCAGTGGGACAAGGAAGAGAACTGGAAAAAGGTAAACCTGTGGGTTGAGATAAAAACAGTTTAATATTTGAAATAAAATAAATAATAATAATGAAAAGGAAGATAACCAAATGAGAGAAAGAAATAAAACTCAAGAAAAGCAAGACACACACAATACAACTACTCACCACATGCTGACCAATGCCCAACTAGCAGCGATCAGCCCTTCCTGCTAATTCTCCCCAGTTTCTGTACTAAGCATGACGTTCTCTGATATAGAATATTCCTTTGGCTAGTTTGCATCAGCTGTCCTGGCTCTGCTCCCTCCTGGCTTCTTGTGCCCCTCTTCACTGACAGGGCAAAAGAAAAGGAAGAGTCCTTGTCTTAGGGTAAGCACTACTTATCAACAACTAAAATCTCAATGTTATCAACATTATTCTCATGCTAAATCCAAAACACAGCATTGTACCAGCTACTAGGAAGAAAAATAACTCTATCCCAGCAGAAAACAAGACATTGGGTGAGAATTGTCATGCCAGGGAAGGTGCAAGCTATCAGCTTATTAGTCCCTGCTGAGCACATGGGTGAGATAGGGTAAGCACGACTTAGTAGCTGGGGATGCTGCTGAGCAGGACAGAGGCATATGGACAAAATTAAGTGTGGAGTGGAAGAAAGGGCTAAAATAATTAAAGTGCTACAGATGGGGTCTAAGGTGCACTGGCTGAACTGCTTACTGCTGTCAACGGCTGTAATGGCAAGATGTGCCACAGGCCAGGGCTGTGGGACAAGAGGTCTGGTGCATGTTAATACCAGTCAATATTCTGCTGTCAGTGTGACAAGTGATACTTGCATAAGGACAGGGGTGTTTGTTTCCCAAGACAAGGTAACAACTTCCTTTCTCCTGTTGCAGCAGCACATTACATACCCAACTTTTCCCTTTTTCCAAAAGGAATTTACAGAAAGGGTGTTCTGTGAATGCACTGCATTGAATCTGTACCTGTAAAGTTGACCCAAGGTAGTATCTGCCAGATATTGGAGAAACATGAATGCCTGTCTTTAAAAAAGACAGGATCGGGGCAGAAGGGAAAGGAGCTTGGGAACTGTATATTTATGGAATCACTGTTGCTTAACCCTGATTCCCAGAAAAAATATTAAATGAATTGTCAACCAATCTCTTTGTCAGCAGCTGAGCAATAACAAGGAGACGTGAAAGTCCGCAAAAAATCTGTTGAGAACAAGATATGTCAGACCAATCTAATATCTTTCTGTGAGAGGGTAACAGGCAGTTGTGGACAGAAGTGAAACTGAAGGTGTCATCTGCTTTGACTCCAGGAAGGTTTTTACCATCTTTCTCATCATGCGTTGTTATCAATCTAGAGGAACCAAGTCTCAAGGGAAGCTTATAACAAATGCATACAAAATGAGTAAGAATGTCAAAATGGAAGGGAGTGTGGACTCAGTTTCTGTGAGGGTCTGTCCTGTGCTCACTTCAGTTCAGTGTTTTCTTTAACAGCCTTGGTGATTGATGGAGAATTTGCATATCAAATTTAAAGATGACAGCAAGCTGGGGGGCGACGACTGTGAATTTGTTAGAGAATGAGGTTAGAATTCATAATGATCTTGGCAAATTGGAGATACACTCTGAAAAAGTGGGATGTAATTCAGCTGAGACAAGAGCAAACTATTGTACCTTGGCAGGAATAATGGACTACATAAATACAGTGCAGAGAAAGATCAACTAGATCACAGTTCTGTAGAAGAGGATTGAGAGGAGGATAAAAGAAGATCACAAGCTGAACATGATTGTGTCTTGTTGAGAAAGAGGCGAATGCTGTACTTGGATGTATAAATAGGAGTTTAGCCTGCAAGGCGCATGATGTAATCTTTGTGCTCTGCTGGGTGATGGTAAGACAGGAAAACTGTGCAGTTCTGTGGATAGCATTTCAAGGGGTATCTGGACAAGCTGTAACGAGTCCAGAGGAAGCAGCAAAAATAACCAGAGGTGTAGAAAATAAGACATACAAGGAGTGATTTAATGAATTGGGATTGTTTTGTTGAAAATTGAGAGGACCAAGGTGAAAAAAGGAGAGACCGGACAACAGGCAATGAACTCTGAATCTCAGAGCTTCCCCATTTTCATAAATTCCTTTGACAGCACCAGTGACTGTGTCAGTGCTCTTCGCTGGTCCCTGATGAATGAAGCATTTCTAGGAAGGCGTTTGTGTGGCTGGAAGTTCAGGTGGTTCCTGTTTGTTTGAACAGTTCCTTTGTACCATGGTCAACACGGTGACACCGAAGGCTGTCAAAGGAAAGAAGAGGGAAGGGGGCAATTGAGCAGGGCTCATGAGGAATCTCTCCCACTTGAAACAAGTGTGTGCATCTAGGCCAAGAGGACACTTGGGCCCAAGAGTTGTTAGAACCACTCACAATGTATGCTGTTTGCCAGTTGAGGTCTTCAAGGTGAGTTTCAAAGGTTGGCAGATCATCTTCTGCGTACCATCTGTAACCCTGCGAGAGGGATAAAGGCTTTGTGTTTATTTTCTATTTCTTTCTTGAAGTCAGACTTTCCCCTTTATATTGACTCCCTTGCCTTTATCATTGACCTTCCCTTTTTTTGTCATCTGCATCTTCTTGTCTGGCTGTCATACTTCCAGTCTCTTGGACTTCTTGTACATGTCTTCTATGCTCTTCCATCTGGGCTACTGTAATTCCCTTGCACTTCCAGATCTCAACTCTCATCTTTCATGTTAGTGTTATGATGTCTTGTGTTAGGCACTGCAAAAATACTTTCCAAGAGGTCAGTTTCTGATAGTATTTAAAGGAGATGTTGCACACTACATGAAGATAAACTAAACATGCGTATGGAGAGAATGGGAGATCTTAGAAGCAACAAGGAAGTGAAATACCTGTATTATAGCATAACGAATGATGCTTGTAACTTGCTGTCTGACTAGCTTGTTGTAAGCTGGGCTGGCAATTCTTGCAGACATTATGGCTAAAGAGAGTTTGAAGGCTGAATCTCATGGTGTTCAAAATGATATCTAGATTTCATGGATGCCGGAGTGCCAGATTCTGCCTTCGCAAAGGAACTGGGAAACAAATCTACCCTTCCATACCTGAATTTGTATCCCATTCATGCCTAATTTTCAAATTCCAAATGCACATGCTGTCTTGACATCCATTTTTTGGTTTTGTTTTTGTTTGGTTTTGTTTTTGTTTGGTTTATTTTTGATGTGTGTATTCATATGCTGCTGTCACCTGCAGTACTTTAAAAACACACTATGGGTCTGAGGCCCTGTGAAGTTTTTTACTAGCGCTGTCTGGTAATACTTAGGAGCTATATAAAACAGCCTTGAAATGTGGAGGCAATATTTGGGCATGGAAGGACAGTGGTTTGTTCGTACTCTTTTGAGAAGTTCTGAAATCTGTAGTTGGTGATAAAGGGGGCAGGCAAGAAAGCTCCTAGGAAGGCAGAAAACAGGAACAGCATTTTTATGGATGAATGAGCTTTTATGCAGTTACTTTTAAAAGGCAAAATTATATGGCCATTTGCACTGCCTCTTGATTGCTCGGTGCACCAGCTATTCTTTGTGCTGCATGCCATTTGCTGTCTTGTATTTAACTTTGCAAAATATTCTGGGATGCAGTTTGCATGAAGGCGCCTGTATTAACACACTGTATGGTTTTGCACTTTTAGAAGGGGGTAAGATTTTCTCTAGGGGTGCTCATTAACTTCCAGTGTTTTTTGCCCTGATTTCATGCCATCCTGGGTTAGCTGAGCTCTAGACATGAGTAGAAGAGATGACGACTCTGTTGCAGCCTTTTTTTGCCCTTTTTCTCCCTCTCTCATGCTATGGCTACAACATAAGCTTTGAAGGGTCATTATCTAAGTCATTGCATAGAAAAGTCTTTTGGGAGCCAAATTCATCTCTGGCATAAGTGGCTGCAATTTCATTGGCTTCAGGGTAGGATCACTGCTTGACGTCAGGGGTAAATTTTTGCAATGTAGATATGAAACAGTATTAAGGCATAATGAACTGGTTTCTCTCCCCAGAATGACCCATTCGTAGGCTTGGTTTGGCTTGCTGACAGTGCTGCACTCCATCCTTGCATGTTAAGAGCCCTCTTTTCTATTTGCTTCTGTCCTGGGATCTGTTTCCTTCTCCCTGTTGTCTTCCTTCCAAATCCCTTCAGATCTGCTTGTCTGCAATGGCACACTCCCTTAAGCTGCATGTTCCCCACCCTCTGCTCCCACTTCACAGCCAGTTGTGCGGAGTCCTTGAAGCTGATGTTGTTAAGACAAAGCTAAAATAGCTATCCCAGGCTGATCATTGCCACTAGATCTTAGGTAGTTGTGGAAGACGTAGACCAAAGTCCACAAATCCTGTCTCACAGCTATTGCAGTCCGGGACTCCCATATCTCCCTTATACAAGGGAGTAGAGACAGGGATGACTCATGGAAGCTTGGTTTACATTAATATTACAAATCTGAGATATTTTTATCAGCTAACACACGACTCCTGCCTGTATTTAGAGACTCACAACCCTTCTGGAGGGGACAGTTGTGTCAGCAGCAACTGGGAAGGTGGGGGACAGTAGAAGTGCATGTTGGCAAAGCCTGAACTGATTGACTCTTATTGGCAAGGAACTATTTTTGGGAGCCAATGATGAGAACACCCTGTACTGCTGCAAGTGTGGCTCTGCCTTACCAAGGTTATTATCTGGGAGTTTAATCTGAGTCTGTCAAGTGGGCAGCTAGAGTCTAAAAGGGTGGTTTTTGTGCTGGGACAGGGGGAAGGAGTGATGGGGAGAGACACTTTTGAGGTACAAATGGAACAAAATAGAAATCCATTTCTTTCTGCCTTTTTTTCATTCATGATTAAATATATATAAATTACTTCTACAAATTCAAGACAGACTTCCGATGTCTCTATGATCTTGTGGTGGTAAGGCAGAGGCAAAACTGTGACACTGAAGACCTATTTTCCCTTAACCTAAGTGGTCCCTGAGCTCTCTGTGAATGAGCTATATTCAGAGAAATTTCTTTGCCCCTTGTAGAGATGCAGCCGTACTTCCTTGGGTTGAGATGTGGCAGCTGTTCCTCAGTGTAAAGCCATTCTAACTGGCAGTTTAAGGAACAGGTGAAAATGGAGGGGTAATTAGAGAGACAAAGACTATAATGAATAGCACTCTGGTTGCAATACAGCTATCATTCTCTGTCTTCAAAAAAAGCCAGTCCTGGTTAGTTTGATTCATGAACTGTGCAGAACAAGTTTATGTGATTTGATTGTTTGTATTACTGTAGTTTCTGAAAAGGCCTGTCATTAACCATTGCCTGTCTTGCTGGGAGCTGCACAGAGAGACCAAAATTATAGCCATAGCCACTAAACACTTATTGTGCAAATGTCAGCTGAGAAAACATGGTCATATAGTTAGATGAGAGAGTCAATGCACAGGGAATGAAGGCAAGTTAAGAACAGTAGTTAATATCCAGGATTTTCTTACTGTGCATACTTTAGGGAAAGTCTGTAAAGAGATGGCATATTTTACCCACTGAGAGTAGTGAACATTTTTGCATTAACCTGTTAGAGAAATACAAGGGGAAAGTGGGTGAACGTTTGTAAGTTTTGTGGACTATAAGCATGACAGTAGCCTAATTGTTGCAAATTATCTTCAGCTATCTGGGCAAAAGAAAGACATAGGGTAAGGTATGGAGAAAAACAATGACATAACTTCACTGGTATTCATTGCACCTCCCTCAAGAAGGAGGCCAAAATTGAAGCAAGATACGTGGGTCTTGGAAAAACTGCTGAAGAAAGTGGAGCAGGTCACCACCATTCATATCTTGCTACTGACTGAGGGATAAAGGCATCAAGTGGCTTGGAAAAGAGGCACTTGATGCAGCTGAAAAGGGAGAAAATCATATCAGGCAAATGTTCTCTGAAACAGCCTTAAGAATGGATCTGTAGAGAGTGGGGGGCTGAGAGGCATTTGTAACAGCCAAAATGAAAAGATGTTAGACTAAGGGAGAGAGCAATACCATGGTAGTCTGTGAAGGTCAACAGTCCTAATCCCATACCCCAGATCTTGCTGCATTGCCCTTATAAAAAGTCAGTCTGTCTAGCAGCAGGGTTTGCTTTTCTACACCCAGGAATTGGAGCACAGGGCTCTCCTTCACTCAGTCTTGCTGCACCGCTTGCTGTATGACATTGGACTTCTAGTTTTTCAAGATATTTTGTGCAGCTCTCATATGAGACCTGACTTTTTCTTAACCTGTAAGGTCAAGGGCGCCTATGACAACAGCTTTACAATATCACAGTTACAGAAGTGCAATAACCTTCTGCAGGAAGCAGAACAATTGTTCTTAGTTTCAGGTAATTTTATGGGTAGTGGAGCAGGGGAGCCTGTCAAAAAATTCCTGTTTGTTCTCTATATTAGTGTCTGCTCTGATTGGAAAGTCTGCATTTTTTAGGAGAGAAAGTTCTGTAAAGTGCGAAGTGAGAGACCTGGAGATACATACATATTTACCACAATGCTGACAGGCATTGGTAATCACGGACAGGGAGAAAGTGATGGGTGGAAAGGGCTTGATGCCACAGAGAAAGCAAACTGCAAGGAGCCTGACAATGCAGCAGCCACTTTGGGGAATCATTAGCTGTGCTGACTGTGTGGGGTGAAAAATCCCAGGGGATCCCAACTGCGCAGATGCTGTTATGCTTTGACATCTGGATGACTGTTTGTGGGAAGGGTGTTTTCATTTTCCACTCTGCTTAGACAGAAGTGGGAATGGATGGATAGAATGGGCTGGTCTGTTGTGTTCAGTGATATGCACCATGTTGACAGGGCACCTCCGTCTATTTCTCTACTGGGTACTGCTGGCTTTTCTCCCTCTTCAAATTTCTGAGAGACAGGGTGCTTCTCCCTGTAACGCAAGAAGGCTGCCTAGGGAGGAAGTACATTTCTTTATGATTATTGCACAGGGTTCAGGTAAGAAATCATCCCCTCTCTCATTCCTGTTTAGCACACTTGTTCGCATATATGCAAAGGCTGGGTTTTGTGATGTCTGTATATAGACATTATTTTCTCATTATTTTCTCATATAGACATTATATCAGTAAGGAGCATTTTCCCCAAAGTTTCTTCCTTCCTCAAAGGACACTGATGTGGAGCAGGTTAAAATGGTGATAAAAGCGCTCTGCAGAGGCAGAAAAAAAGCTGCAGAAATTGCTGAAATGGAGGGAAGAAGGGGTTTTGGCTGGTTTCAGTCACGTTTGCCCCAAAATTCTCATTGATGACTTGCTTCCTACCACAACTCAAATAGCAGCCAGCATCTTTGTATATAGAGGAGAAAATAAAACTAGTGAAAATGAAAGGGGGGACTTCTTTGACCTTTTGGCTCTCTGAGGAAGTGAAAAATCTGGGACATACTTCTGAAGGAAAGATCTCCAAATCTGTGTCAAGTGTCATTGCATGCCAGTGCACGAAAAATGTCCTACTCTGACCATACAAGTGGTTCTTCAAATCTGCCGATGCCTGTTGTGGGCTCTGTATGTACGGCAGAGTGTGCTCCCACAGCTTTGCAAGGAAGTGAGTCTTGATTGGGTATTCTGAGGGCTGTTTAGCTCTTCTGGATACGTTGGAAAATATACAGTGTGTGGTTTTCCTGGGGCATGATGTATTTTATATGACCCCTCAAACTACCATCTTATATGGGTGACATAAGTGGCTGATTTTATACTCTATTCCCTATAATACCCATGTTCAAACCAGTGTTTCTCAAGTAGTCTAGAAAAGATCCAAACATTGTTTTTTGATATCTCATAGAGACGTGAGAAATCTGTAGTTCTGTGGGTGTAGACACAAATAATTCTGCATGGGTACAGGATCCACAAGCTGCTGAGCCTGAAAGGAGCTGTCAATATGGTAACAGCCTCTTCCAAGCCATGTAGCAGGGATGAGGGTGGAGGAATGGCTGCAGGGGGGGCAAAGGAGCAACCAGGACTGGAGCTGAGGCCAGGCCTTTCCAACAGATCCAAGCAGTCCCCAGAAAGGAGCCACCAACCTCCACCTAAGTGTTCTAGGCCTCTTTCTGGAGCGTGACAACAAACTGGGTGAACAATGGAGCAGCTAAACTGAAAAAGACTCAGCATTAGAAGTATATTTGTTTAGCTGTGTCTTTGGTGTGTCTCTTTTAAAGGCTGTTACCTCCTCTAGCCTTCCAGCAAGGCACATTCTTGGTTTTGGGGTTTGTGCAGCTGTACTAACACAGGTCTGATCTTAAGGTCCTTTCCAACCCTAACTATTTTATGATTCTATGATTCTGTATCAGCTCTGGTCTCTGGGTGAAAACTAACCTACTGTGCTGCCTAGGTCAGGGAAGAGAAGGGGATGGTTGTGTTTCCAGTTCAAACTCTGGTCATTTGTCTTCTCCCAAGCCTCCAAGCCATGCCTCTGTTCTTTCCCCTCTGTGCCCTGAGCACTGCAGCCAAGTCTCTCGTGTGCTTTTCTGCATCTCTGTGCTTTAGTGGCTTTAAATATTATTTTATGTAGAACTTACCCCTTGGGGAATGTCTAATGAATGCGAAGGAGGGATACTGTGAGAGAAGGATTACCAAGCACTCCCTAGAGGGCTTGGTATTGTCTATTGCTGAGAGGCAGAAACTGCACGAAAAAGCCTTGTCCTCGAAAAAGATGAATGTATAAAAGAACACATGCACACCTGTGCACATAAACACACACACATAAACACAAACAAAAAATTGGCAACTAAACACAAAGAGAATGAATGCATTTGCACCATCCAAATGATTACAGAGCAAGCTCTATTCAGTCAATGAATTTACTTTCTTTTGACCCATAAGATAGCCGCGTTTTCACAGACCTGCCAGCCAGAAAATACTGCAGAAAGATATATAAGAATGCTGGAGTGGTCTGAGATGCTGCATGTAAGAACAGGCTAGCATGAGCTGAAGGACAGGTTGTGTGTCATTGGGAAGATGAGTTTCCTGAGGTTTACAAACACACTTGAATTTGCCTATGGATTTAAGTGTTAAGAATCTCCTTGTAGATAGAATGTAGGAAAATCTGGAACCTTTTTGCTGTTATGATTGATATTGCTTGAACTTTAATCATATGCAAGCGGCAGCTCAGCTTGTTGAATTCATTAATTGCTAAGGCGTAACATATTCACTTAATTGGATTCTCTGATAGATAGAGACATATTTATATGTATTTGTATATGTGCTTAGTGTATATATTTAGCTCCACAAAGACTGATATTAATGGAACGTTAAGGGTCCCTGGTGAAATAATCAGTAGACTGGAAGTGATAAATGTTCAGTCGTCAGCATGATCGTTTCTGTCGCAAGAAGGGTAAGGTCTGGCTTACTAGATATTCTTGGCATAGCAGAAAGGCAGGTGGGGATAAAGTTGGCACTGAGGTAAATTTGCACTTGTACGTGCCTTGGGCTGCTTGTGGGGCTGCTTTACACACAGCAGGCCACCTCCCCACAGTGCCCATTTGTCATCAAGGACTGCTGATCAGCCAGTCCTTCTCCAAGACTGTTTCTCCTGCCCAGGTCTACAGAGGTTGTCTCCATTTCTCTGTGCAAGACAGCACTGAATTGGTGAGCCACAGCTCTCTGTGGCAACTGTGTAGCATCTTTGGAGGCATCCTACCCTCTGAGGCTGCAGACTCCCTCCCACCCATATCTGACCTATGTGCATGGAGACTTACATGGGGTCCTGAGATAACAGGAAGGCTGCTTCACAGCCAAGAGGAGGAGCTGAGGCCTGGGGCCTCATCTGACTGAGTTTTATGTTAACCATGGAAAGTGAGATGCGACTGCTTCCTGGAGGCTGGAAGAGGCAGGGTTGAGTGATGCTGTGCCAGCTCAAGCATCACTGTGCTCCCTCTTCCAGGGAAGGTATCTTTGGAGAGCCAGGAAAGACAGCTGCCTGGTCAGTTCCGCCACTTCAGCTTCCAGAGCAGCTGGAGAGGACTCAAAAATGAGCTCTCAAGCTTTAGTTAATCTCCTGATCCCAAACTAGTCCTTAGTGAGTACCATATAAAATCCCGCTGTTCCTTTCACAGCTGTCAATCTACATTCCTGACCTGCCGTACAGCCTGTCATTAATCAGCATGATTTCCAATGCTGACTGCAGGCACTCATGGCTACTCTGCAGGAACCATTACCCTTCTACATCAAAGATCCTTCCTCTGATGTGGGGCATGAGGTGTAGCCCTTGTAGGCGCAGCCCTGAGCTGCACAATTTCTTCTGGGATGGATGATCTCAGACATCTCCTTAATATACCTTTGTCGTTGTTCCCGGCTGTTAGGTCTCGGTTCATCCCTCTTGCAACATGGGATGGATAATTAAGAGCCTTTTATAGAGGGAAAACTGAGCTTTAGAAAGCTTCAGTGGCTTGCTTGAGGTCACAGAGTAAGCACAGGACAAATTTAGAGCCAGCACTTGGGTCTCTTCACTCCTGGTCATTTGGGAAGACAGCATCTGCGCTCTGCACAGCTGCTGCAGCTGCTTAGGGCAAGTGTGCTCTGCGAAACCCAGCTAACACATTGCATGTACTGGCTTAGGCTTGCAATGGTAAATCCACACCACGCAGAGCAGCACCACTGGGATGCAGCAGCATGGTGTGGTGCAAAGCAACTGTGTGAGCCTGGCAAGCTGCCCTGGCTCTCAGCCCTGCTCGGCTAACATGGCTAAATGACATCTGGACTGCAACTGGCTTGGTGTCCACCTACCATCTACCCCCACCCTTGTGCTTCTACTCTAAGGTTACACAGACAAGACAAGCATGCTCCTGCCCATACCTCCCATGCAGACCTAGCCCTCTCTCTTAGCCTCTTATAAACATATTGCTGCAATGTGAGAAGCCTGCCTGCAGCATAATCTGCCTGATTAGTGCCTTCCTTTCCTCTCACCTTCTGGGCATCATGGCCATGAGGCACCTGCCAGCTTCACCCTCTTCCACCTCTCACCAATGCTCCCTTCTGATTTGGCTTCTGCTTTCTTTGCCTTGTTCAACCCCTTGACAAGGTCAGTGCTGCCTCTTTCATCATAAAATAAGATTGCATAATCTCTATGTTGGTTGATTGGTTTGCTGTCCATTGCTGTTTTTTTATTCCTCTGTCCTCTGCCACTGCATGGTGATTTATGGATAGCTCTTTCTCCATCATCACTGATACTTTCTTGGCCCATTTATTGGTTTTGTAATAACTCATGCACAATTGTATAAGCAATTACAAACAGAAAAAAAAAAAGAACTGTGATTTCATTTTTAGCTTCTGAAGTCAAGCTAGGAAATGCCAGTTTCTTGTTTCCCAGGGCACCTTAATACTGCTCCTTCAAGTTTCTTTACAGTACAGGATTGAGGCAGGAACCCTGTAGAGAGAGTTGCATGTACTTATTAATTAAAATTTGAATCAGAATGTCCACACACAAGTGGGATGGAAGAAAAGCTGAAAAGGAAACAGTAAACCTGCCATTTCCTAATATTTCAACCTAAATAAAGTTCCTTTTGTGTAGTTTGGTTTATGGGGGTTTTTTGTGTCTGTGTGTGTTTTATTTTACTTTTAAGGGGAACACACAAGATCTTCTCTGTAGAAATAAATATACTGTTCATTCTCATGCATGCTGAACCTTCAGCGCTGAGTCTGACTGCTCAACCCAGTGACTAAGCTGTACTTGTTCCACAGGCAGTAATGACAAATCGAACTGGTTTGCCTTTCTTCTGCATCCCACATAGTGGTGTACAAGTGACCTTTTTACAGTGGGGTGTGATTAAAAGATAGAGAAGAACCTGGATAGGTTGTCCACTTTTGTGGCTTTCCCTTGCTCTGCCAAAGCTGAGGTGTTCCTTGTACTGACTGTGATGTCCCAACTGATTTACTGTGTTGATGGGCTTAGCTCTTAAAACATTTCTGCTCAGATACTATTTGGGCTCTCTGCCATGATTTCTGCAAGAAAGTGACAGAAAAGAAATTACGATTATTTAACAGGTTATAATGCAGTTAAAAGTGAATGAAATTTGATGGGCCAAAGTAAAAATCATGTCCTTAGCCTCAGGGCTTTTACCCTGCTGACTTTCAAATGTCTGTTTCAAGACATGGAGGGTGTTGGCTTTTCTCAAGGAACCTGCCTGAAGACTGCTGAAATGGAAAATGTCAGAGAACTAAATTAGTCTTACTACTTACTCCCCTTATAATAGAGGTAACTACACGGTACTCACACATTTAAATAACGTGTATGAAGTCATCCAGCTGACTCCAGACTTCAAGAAGTCATTCCACATGTGGACTTACATGTGTCACGAAAGAATTTTTGCAACCTGCTCAGCATTTGCTTCATCTTATGTCTCCAAGACTGCCTCTGTCATGCCTGTTCTTCTACTTTCAGGTTGCAGAAAGGGAATGGCACAAGATCTGCTTTGTGTTGACATGATTAGGAGCAAAGTAACAGACAAATCTCTTCAATAGGGACTGTAGTGGTAGTGCAAGGAGTAATGAGTTCAAACTTAAACAGGAGAAGTTTAGATTGGATATAAGGAAGAAGTTCTTTACTGTGTAGGTGAGTGAGGCACTGGAACAGGTTGCCCAAGGAAGTTGTGAATGCTCCATCTCCGGGGTGTTCAAGGCCAGGTTGAATGGAGTCTTGGGTGACATGGTTTACTGCAAGGTGTCCCTGCCCATGGCAGGGGGGTTGGAACTTGATCTTAAGGTCCTTTCCAACCCTAAGCAATCTATAATTCTATGATTCTATGAAAAATAGATGTGCCTGAGGTCCATTGGGTTGAGAGAAGGGGAGGATTTTATATCCTTAAGTCCATGCTCCCTAGAAAGCAGTGCTTGGCTTAACCCTTCTTTGATGGCTGGGGCTGCCAAATAAATAGCTTCCTTTCTCCTTCCCAAATTGTTGATTTCAAGGTTACCTCTTCCTCTATCCAGACTCAGGTCTGATTATACTCCTTTTGCACAGAGATGACTTGCAGCCCAGATGGCCTCAGTTGGGCCCTTGGCAGTTCTACCTGGACTCTAAGCCCAATCATCTTAGGATAACTGCTGCTGGGGGTACCTCTGAGTGTGTGTCTACACCTGTGTATGGAATGGGAAAGGAGCAAAATCCTTGGCAGAGCCATTCCCTGCTCCTCACTGAGTGCTCACTGGCTCCAGCCAGCATGGCACATGTGCAGTTAACCAGCTGTCCTGCCAGTGGGCTCTATCCAAGGGTCAGGTCTTCTCTGTAGGTTATGGGTAGGGCTGGCGAGTCCTGTCTAATACTCTCTCCAAACACGGCAAAGTGCCATGGTTCTTTAGCAAAACCCAGCACTCAGCTGTAGCAGTGGGTCAGGTGGGGGGGTCCTGCAGCTTGTGGGCTCTCGTTCTGGAGCCCTCATCCACCAGAGAGGCTGATGTATGAGCTCTTAAGGCAGAAGTCTCCAGTGGGGGCAGTACAGCCCACACCAGCTGGGAGCCCCAGTCCGGCCTTGCAGTCTCTCCCGTAGGAGGGGTTGGTCTGCCGCAGCACAGGCAGAAGTACCCTGGCAGTGCTCACTGCTAGCGCAGATGTGCAGCGCTGACACCACTGTGGTTTGGACCAGCACTTCATTTCGAAACAGAGGTGAGGTTATCATCTGGGCACTGCTGGGATGAGGACAAAGCACCCATCCCAGCTCTAAGTCAGTGGGAGTCGAGATGGGGTGGAAATCAAACCATGAATTACTACCCCATCCCTGCAGGTTTCTCCACTGCTTGCACCAATCTCATTCCTGCAGCTAGTCCTGGCGTGCAGCATCGGAACCACAAATTGAAGATATGATGGAGGCAGTGATGCGGAGGCAGGTCTGTGTAGTGGGGACAGTGTCAATGCTTGCATATCAGTGATGGGGGGGAGGACCATAGGTGGGCAGGAGCTGGGGTACTGTTAAGCTGGAGACAGGAGCTGCCTCTGCTTCCCCTCTATCTCTTGTCCCTGGTGTTTAGTTGGGAGAATTTGAATGAATAAAAGAAAGAAAGAGGGAGAGGGAAACTGAGTCAGGGTATGTATTTATCTCCATGCCTTCTCCATAGAGACAGGCAAGGAAGACTTTGGATTTGAAAAGGTGCAAGGATGCTAGAAAGCAGCCCCCTTAACACATGGGGTAGAGGGAAAGCAGCAAGGGTGTCCTCAGTTGCCTCTATCCCACAGCTTTGCTTCCCATCTGGCCCCTTTGCAAAGCTAGAGAAGAGATCTGGCAGAGAACCAGGGTGCGGAGCAGAGCTGGGGTTTCTACTAGTTTGGAAATCCAGTGACAGCTCAGAGGACTGGCTCAGTTGTCTGCCCCTTGGGACAGCTCCTGTGCAGTGTGTGTGGCCCCCCAACATGTGCGAGGCTGTGGGGGGCATGCAGACATACACTCTGAACGTGTAGAGGTGGTGGGGCTGGCTGTGTGGCTATGCCAATGTGAAAACAGGGCTAGGATCCAGAGAAAGGGTGTGCTGCCGGTAGGGACAGCATTTGCAATTGCCTGCCCAGAGCTCTTAGTGGCGGGAGAGAAAAACAGGGACTTGCAGCTCTGTAACTGCCTTCTGTGAACTCTTGCTCTCAACATGTGCAGTAATTCCTCCTCCAAAGGCACGTTCCTCCTCTTTTCACCAGCAAGAACTGAGCACTCTGTGTATCTCTGCGGAGGAGCGTGCATGGGGCAGCGCCTCTCTCGGCGGGTGTGCATCTCTGCACGGGGGCACTGTGGGGCTGCTGCGCAGAGGGCAGCAGCTCTGACTGGTGTATTGAGGATAGGGAGGCGTTTCACCCGCTGCGACACCCCCGGTGGAGGTTAAAGTATCTGGTATTCTCAGAGATGCTTTTCAATGCGGCACCTTCGGTCTTGCTTGCGCAGCTCAGAAATCAGTGAGGTTTAGGCAGCCCACCCCCTCTCCATGTCGCCTCCTCTCCTAACCCTGCTGGGACCTGCTTCAACGTTCAGTTTTTCTCTGCACAAGGAAACATTTTTGGCCTTCCTCTGGGTGTGCATTTTTAAACATTCCTTCAGCCTCAGGTCCTAAGAAGTGCTGGGAAAGATATTTGCCCTGTGCAAAGAGTAGGTGTCACTGCACAGGGGAGCACCCATAGAGGTTTTGTACACTGCTGCACAGGACCCATTTATTGGGCAAAGATCTAAACCATCTCACAAGCTGTGGTGTGGCTTGTCAAAGTGCATCTCTCCCTCTGTGTATCATGTTTTAAGGGGAAAAAAAGTCTGAGTGAAAGAAATGAAAGCTCAGCAAAATGCAAACCCAAGCCCAGCCCTCAACAGGGAAAGCCAAAGGGAAAAAATCATTAGGTAGGGCATTACATGCATGGACACGTACTAGATGCAGACACACACCTGCACAATGCAGATGCACTCCTAGAGACTGCAAAATGCTTTCATAAAGCATTTAGATACCTATTATGTATATAAAAATATGTTTTTCTTTAAAAATTTGTGACTCCCAAACCCCCGTGACAGAAAAAGTGCAATCTTACCTGTATCCTTGCCCCATTTTCCTCTGCCTCATGGTTCTGCAGAGGACAGCAGTAAAGATGCTCAGGGTGAAATCTTCTTTCACCTTAGATGAGCAATGATAAGCCAGTATAAGCTTCCTAGCTTTAGGTTTTATTTCCCAGGTCAGAATCAGACTAGACCAATGTTGGTAGAGTTTGGGACATTGTATTAAGCTCCCCTCTCTTCACATAGAGTCATTTCAGAAGGGCATAATGGCTCTAAGGATGTAAAATTATTGAAGTAAGAGTCTGAGTCAGGTGCTGTCACTGCCTGTTAGGTGGAGGTGGCTTGTGTTGGATGGTACAGTCAGTCTGTAGTGTTTGTTAAGATACAAATTTTTTTCTTATTCTTCCAAAATCCTAACACCTGATTTGCATCCCCTTGAAGCTATAGCTTTACTGAGTTACATCCTCCAGACTACTCTGATCACAGCCCACACTACCACAAAAAGCTTCCTCTAACCTCTCCCCTCATGTCTCCTAATTATGCCTCTGTTGATTGCAGTCTGCACTTGCACAAATCGTGGTTATGTGTACATCGGGTAGCATTGAGGACCTTGAGCAAATATGTCCCCCTGGAAACCACGCTGCTCCTGTATATGCCAGCCTTGCCTGAATGGACCACTACCTGGGTTACCAAGTTACTACTACTACCAACAGCACCATCTGCCAGAGGAAGCTCTCAGGTGATCGTGGCTGGTTTTATGCCTGTAGTGAACTCTTGATGCCTTCTGGTTTGGCGAAATGATTTACCAAGGCAAACCCTTTGACATTCTCACAGCTCTGACCTTTCTGTGACACCAGTGGAGCTCCATAGGCTTTGCAGAAGTCAGAAGCACTCAAAGTATATCTCATTAACCTTCTCAGGCTAATCATGGCAGAGGACAGGACCTCAGCAACTGCAATAAGCATTTAAGTGCACTAGGAAAGAAATGTTTCAGCACAACTGGCAAGAGCTGTGTAAATGCCAGACCTCAGTGAGCTGGGGGACTGTGTTTCTGCGAAGGGCTTTTATTCCCAGAATGAGTTGTGAACAAGAGCAAGTACTTTGCTCTATCTGTATTTTAAGTCAAGCCTTTCTCTGGCATTTGCTAGGTGCTGTATAAATATAGAGGGAAGAAAATTCCACCATCTCCTGCAGCCTACATGTTTAATTGAAAGGCTATTAGAAGCAATTCATGCTTCTGCAGGTGCAGTGAAGAAAGCAGCCTTCCCCAGGTGGTTATGGAAGGTGAACTTGAGGTTCAGGAAGGAGTGTTGTTTTGCTGTTAATTAATTTTGCATGTGGAGCATTCACAACCATTTCTTGTCTGCTTTGGCTGATGTGGCTAATTAATCACCTTGAGTGTCTGTAAACAGGAGATTTTTGCTCTCTATGGCATCTCTTCTACATCTGTTCTAGACCAGCCTATGTGAGGATACAGACCTGTAACATCACAGGAATTATACATTTGGTAATGGCTGTGATGTTAGCACTTCTAAGTGTGAGAGTTGTGACTTAACAAGCTTGGGTGAAGGCTAAAAGGAATGTTCTATTCTCTAGACACTGGAGAAGGTTTTGCTGCTGAATGAGGGAATTATGAGCCTAGAAGGTGGAGGTATCAATAGCAAGAGTGTATGTGATCATGTGGGTTAGCTGGGGAACAGAGATGTAGTGATATATATGAGTTTTGACACCTGCAGGCTGAAAAGTCAGGGAGAACTTGCTTCTGCTTACTTAAGACACTGGACTGGAAAGGCTCATTTGGTCCCATCCCTACTACTCAAGGCAGCAACATCATATGGCTGTATACAAACCGGTTGTGTTTCTTCTCAACCCCAATTTGGTTGTTTTCACAGATCCTTTTGGGCAGCTTTTCCAGAACTTCCCTCCTCTGATGCTTAAAATCCACCGTATTTTCAAGGCAAATTTCCTCACAACCTGTTGTTCTTGTACCAACATTGGTCTTATGCTTTAAACCCCCTTTTCTCCCTCTGTTGTGTATCTGTCCCTCCTTTATTTATACAGAGCACTCATATTCCCTCTTGGCTTTCATTTATCTAGGTTAAATGAGCTTTTTAATCTTCTCCTTTAAAGCAGGCTCTCTGTTTCCCTAATCACTCGAGCCAAGGTTATTTCTGATCACTAGCTTTTCTGTAAGATTCTTCGCTGCTTTGCCCAAACCAAGTGTAAAATATCATGACCTGATGCCTGTTGAATAATTCTGGGGTGAAGAAATGTGTCAGCTATCAGATCTAGAAAAAAAGACACAAAGCTGCTGATGTTAAAATTTGCATTTGCTCTCCACCTTATCTCTGGAAAACTGAAGTCTGCCGTAATTACTTAGTTCCTGGTATAATTTCTCTTTACTAACAGTAATGACATCTCTCTCCAGACTGAAAGCCAAGCTTGTGGAGAAACAGTTGATCTCTGTGGTTCAGTCCTGGTGAAATACCTTGCACCAGCCTTCCAAAAACCATCTCAGTCCCAAATGATTTCACTTTATTTCTTCACCATCTACTGCAGCATTAAGGTTACAACAGCATCCCCCAGGTTTGCCTTTATTTTTATATGCCCTGAGCAGTGCATACTTCCATTGGCAGTGTCCTAGTTATAATGACTATATCTATGGTGTTTCTGTTATTCCTACAGTAGCGCTTTTCAGGTCCTGCCCAGCTGTTCTGGTTTTCCTATGTCCTCATTCAGGATCTGTATGAATAGTATTGACAAGACTTATTTCTCCCTGAACTCTCCCTGCTTCCCAGAGGGGTTAGGTATGCTTTTCCATCAGCTGTATTACCCATAACACTGCTATTTTCTGCCCACTGCCCAACATCCTACCTTTACCTTTTCTATATTTGATCTTCCCTTTTTCATGTATTGAAATCAGGTGCAAAAGTTACATAAGCTTTTTCCAGTTAACTATCTGACAGCAAAGATAAAAGAGGGGAAATTTTTACATTTACACCATTCACAGATACGTGCTGTGTATGTTCCCTCACCTAGCTCTAGACACACTTGTCTCTTTATTTCCATACTATTCATGAACCTCAAAGCCTTTTCTGTGTTTATCTACCCAGTGCAGCCCAGAGATGAAAACATAGTGTTATCTCCATTTGCTACAGTGTGGAGTGGATAAGAGTGCAGGTTAGACTCCACTGGTCCTTGGTGGAATAGGAGATTTCTGCCTTCTAATCCATCACCTGTGTTACTGCCTTAGTGCTTCCCCACTGAAATGAACAAGCCCCTCAGCTTCTGGGAAGAAAAAAACCCCAAACACAAAATAAGGGAGAAAGCATTGACCTTCTGGGGAAATTAAGAAAGCAGTTCAAGTCCTGAGTGAGTTTGGGATGGTCTTTCTTTTAGTCTGTAAATGAAACCAAATCCCTTTTCTTTCTTTTGTATTTCTTCTATACCAGGAGTGGCAGGAGCTGACAGAAGATTTTTAAATGAAAAGAGAGTGGTGCATGACACAGTGCAAATGGGAGTCTGAATGAAATAAAAACTATCAAAAGACTTTACTAGATGTACTCCTCTTGCAGCCTCTTGAAAATCAGGCATCGGAAGGTTCAGGCTTTCCCCTGGACCGTCACCCTAAATATGAATGCAGTGCGTCTGAGCATCTTGCCAAAGATATGTATCTGAACATTTTTGGTTTTATCCAGAATTGTATTCTGTTGCCTACTCCTTGAAAGTCAAATTTCTAGAAAGTGTTGGTTTTCCATCTAGTGACATTATTTAGAGGTTTTTCCAGATGCTCTTATGTTTTGAAGTCCTGCTTTAGCATATTAAGAGAAGTTCAGAGATTGACTTTTGCCAGTCTTTAGCGGGAACAAACAATCTTGGAAGTTCACAAAGTAGCTTGTATTTGACCGTACTACCCATCTGTGTAAGGATTTTGTAAATGGTGAGAATGGTGCTGGATGTTTCAACAAACATTTGCTTTTCCCAGTGTAGTGTGCAAGTTATCCACTGAATGAGACTACCAGCTTCGCGGTGTTATAAATATCTTGCTGACCTGATAACACTGAAAAGAGCACATGCAGAAGAATAAGGAATTATACTCTCCTGGCATAAATTGCAGCAAGGAGATTTGGGTTATACCTCAGGAAAAAAAAACACCTTTTAATGGGAAGGGTAGTTAAGTACTGGAATAGACTGCCCACAGAGACTGTGGGCTCTCTGTCAGTGTAAGGACAGGTTTGACAAACCTCTGCCACAAATGGCTGTTACAAAACTTAGCTTCCCTTGGGAGGAGAGAAAAGCTTCTGTTAAGAATTAGTTTCAGGGAACTAATGCAATACACCTTTCATTAAAGATGCGCATTAACATACTGCAGAACGCTTTTGTTCTGGCTGCATTATACCGCGGTTAAGGCAATTTGCCAGCCTGCTGGAAGCCTTTTGGAAGGCTCTTACTTCATTTCTCCTTGCATAGGCAATCTTGCCTTTTGTCTGCATGGGATAGTTTATATACTTAGACAAACCAAAGGTATATATGATTGACTTTTTGTGCTACAATAGCTCTCACTTTTGTACTTCGCGAATGTATTGGACTTCTGGTTCCAATAGCTTCCTATCCAAAGTAGGATCTCATATTTAAGGTAAAAGTTGGCTGCTTCTCTCCCTCAACACCTCCAAATCTATCCCCAAACAAAAGTGACTTACCTTCCTTGATAAGATCAGACATGTTACAGACAGAACAAAGGGAAATTAAGGTGAAATTCTGCCTCTTAGGAGCCCTGCCCTGACATATAGGAACATTCTTATAGATTGGAGAATGATTAGAAAGGAGGTTTTAGAGATTCCTAGTATCCTTACTTCTGCTGATTCTGCAGCCCTCCAGGGCTCCTAGTGGGAGTTTGAATGACTAGACTGATCGGAGAACGCCCAGTGGGTCTTGAAACTGCAGGGTGACCAATATGTAAGATGCCTGAGCTGGTTTATTTTTCCACTTTTTGCTGATGCAAGCACTCAGCAAAACCTAAGTAACAGCAGTTCACAAGCTGTTAATACCAAACACCCTGAGACTTAAGAAGTGCCTTGCTCTGATCTGCACAGCTTGGCAGGTTATATTCTTTAAGAGAAGGCTTCATTACCTGGACAAGTCTGTGACATTTAATTCTGTTGCAACTAACCTCTGTCCCCGCAGTGAATTGTTCCTTCTCTCTGATGGCAGATTATCTAGCATATGATGCACATTTGTATATTCTTTCTCTTGCATTGTCTCCATCCTCTGCACGTGTGGTGTTTTTTACTATCCATACTGGCCTTGCCCACATGTTGTTTAAGCCTGGTCCTCTTACTACATGCATATGAGTTTAACCCTTGCACGTATGATCATATAAAGAAGACTACCCTGTCTTAATTAAGAAAGCTTTTCTGACTTTGCTTATCGTATGTGTACATGTCTGCAGGTATATGGCATGCCTGATTGCTCAGGTTAACAATGAAATGTAATATTTGCATGTATTCCTGAGATGCTCCACAGTTAATTTGAAAATTTAGGTCAGAACATTCCCTTACATCCTGTTTCCTTCTCTTTGGACAATTTAGAATGATTTTATTGGGATAATAAGGAAAGGATGTGTACTACTGTATTTGCAGGATAGGTGCTTCAGCACGCTGGAGACTCTGGCAAGACTGACACTCTTATCCTAATTTCATAATGTTGTCGATGTAGTACAACATTGTGAAACGTGCCTGGCACACAGCCTTATGAACTCCCCTTTCTGTCCCAGAGAACTTCTCGGCAATTATGAGTTGGGTTTGCCTATCTGATCTAATTTATCATTTAGGGGTTTATATCATGCCTATTACTGTGATATCTAAGTGCTACTGAGATTCTGCAAGATGTCTCTTTCATCAACCACTTATTTCCATGATAAGTTAATGTTACTAAGCTGGGCTGTTCTGTGCAGCATCTTAACCACTGATCCCTACTGAGCCCCGTCTGTGCAGTTGTTCTGCTTGTCTGTTGGCTTCACCAAGCTGGTTTTGGGGATTTGAGCTCAGTTACTTGAGGGTTAAAGTTGCACTGCAGAAATCTCTGGCTCAGATGATGATGAATTGGACAACAAGTAAGAAGTCTAGGGCAAACCCTGCAGGAACTCTTTATTCCCTCAGAATGTACTCTCCACATCCAGGCTTAGGTATTAGTTTGAGTACAGATCATCTGCTGCCCTAGACAACGCTACCTGTCTTTCAAGGACACTTTTTGGGGCCACTGGTTTCCAAGTATGCCTTTCACCTGCTGCTCTAAATGTAGTTAAAAATTGAAACAGCTCCTCCCTGCCCACTCAAGTAACAAAACAAAACAAAAGGAGAGAAAGAAAGAAGAAAAATAGCTGTTCACTCTGCTTTCTGGTCCAAGAAGCATGACTCTGTGGGTGGAGGGAACATTAGGGGCAAGGTCTCCTTGACATGCTTGTCACCTTGGGAAGGCAAGACCAGCTGCCCAGCCACTTCACCCTGTTCCTACCAAGACCAGCTGTCCAGCCACTTCACCCTGTTCCTACCAGACCCACTGCCTGGCTATCCCTGGGGTGCTGTGTTCACACTGCAGGGATGGATGGGGAGGCTGCCGTCTCCGGGTGATGTTTTCTGCCTTTCTTCTCCATTCAGAAGCCCCCAGAGTGGATTTTTGTTTCATGGCCAGATGAAGCGTTTGTTTGTTTTGAAGGCAACAAGTTTTTTATGTGAATTCTAGCTGCTCTCAAATGCCAAACCCCAGCTGGGCTTTGAGTTTCACAGAATAACTGCTGACACCTAATGAGCCTCTAATAAGTGCTTCCCCCTCCCATCCTGTCACTTAAATAAATAAATGACTGAAATTTGGGGGTGGTGGATTGCAGTGGAATGAAGATTTTCTGTTTACCCACCAAGCAGGTACCCTTCTCAGGGCAGTCGTGAAAACTTTCCACACACCCACACTGCTTTTGCTGTCGAGTCAACGTGTCTCAGCCCTGGCCTAAAGGGTTTTCTTTGAGGATGGAGCAGGAGAATTTCTTCTGAAGACCAGTTAGTTTCTTGCCTTCTCAGCTTCAGCTGCCAGCCATGGTGCTAATTAGCATCAACTGTGATGGGGGGAATTCAGAACAAAGGCAAGACTTTGATAGTTGAAAGCTTAGCTGATGTTCCAGGGTTTGTTTGGGGGCTTTTTCCTGGAATTTTTGCAAGGAATGGTCTAACATGTGCAGCGAATGTGTTACACGTATCGTCTCTTGAGGGACTGGAGTGGCTTCAAAACAACTCTTATTTGTGGCAGTAAGTATAAGGCAACTGAGTTCCACCCCCCTTTTCTGATGCTGACGGTATGATTTCTGTTTGCTCAAGAAATGGAACATGAAAAGATCAAAAATTGCAATATATTCTTGTAGACAAATTGCAACTTTAAAAAAAGTCAAATATGATTTTATTTTATTTTTTATGTGTCAGAAACACAGAGCAATTCCTTGTTTCCAGCTTAGGTATGCAACCAAGTTATTGTGAAGGGACAAGAACAGGTATTTCAATAAGGTCTTAGCAGGGGATAGCAAAAAACTTCTGTTAGCAAGCACCTGTATGTTCTTCTGTGAAGACACTCCTGCAAACGGAGAACATCTCCTTCTGTTGCCTGTCTCTTGGAAGAGCTCAGTCCAGAATAGGAATGGGCAAAATTATTATTTCTGGACAAAATCAAGTTTGACTAAAATGAATCTATTTAATGAATTTCACTGAAAACAAATGAACACAAAATTTTGAAAAATTAAACAAGTTCCTTTTTGACTATTTGATATTAAATATTTAAATATTTCTATTTCAAAATTGTATTTGTTTCAGCATTTGTATATATTTCTTCTCTTTTTTAGTAGGAAAAGCCCCATTTTTATTATGCCTAGGAGGCTGAAGTCATTTCAGGAGGCAACAAGCTCTGTTCCTGTTGTTTGGCTGGGAAAGTTGAAAGACATCATATCTATTTGACCACTGTGATGGTATCTTCCTGGTCATCCATTCAGTCTCCCAGAGGGAGACCATCAGATGAGACAGCCCAGACATCTTTCTTTTTAATCCACTTCCCCCTACTTGAACCCACTTACTCAGAGCCTTCTCCCCAGGAATGTCCTTATCTTACATGAGCTATGAGCTTGGGTACTCCAGAGTGGTCCTTCTGCCCAGGTCTGTGGGAGATGCAGAGGGATAGGGCAGCTGGAAGTCTATCTTCTGTGGTTTGTGTCTCCACAGGTGGGGAAATGGAAGGAAAAAAAGTTGCAGATGAAGTATTATGTGTGGCCCCGCTTTGAGCTGTATCCTGACTCTGAGGAACGTGAGGACGATCACCTGAGCATTGTGACCTTGGAAGAGGCACCGTTTGTCATTGTGGAGAACGTGGACCCTCTAAGCGGCACCTGCATGAGGAACACGGTCCCTTGCCAAAAACGCATAGTGACTGAGTAGGCATCCCTGGATTTTTCTCCTCCTATTGGGCTCTCCCAACTCAGCAGAATTTAGGGAGTCTGTTGGGCAAATACTATCATACCATGACAATCCTCTTTAGAAAAGTCACCAACACTTGCCTAGCATGGCCTGTGTCCATTCATGACTGTCCCCTTTGGGCAAAGCATCATAGTGGGTCCCTTCACCCTCCAGCACAGATAGCACACATGAATTCTACACATTGTATCTGGGGGGGTGGGGGATGCATAATTCCCTTCTGTAAGGGAATTAAGGGAGATTTCCCCAGTCCTTTAATCTATTCTTCTTGTGATGGTTCAGGAACAAAACTGATGAGGAGCCAGATTACATGAAGAAATGTTGCAAGGGGTTCTGCATTGACATCCTAAAGAAAATCTCGAAGTCTGTCAAGTTCACCTATGACCTCTACTTGGTGACTAATGGCAAGCATGGGAAAAAGATCAATGGAACATGGAATGGAATGATTGGAGAGGTCAGCAGCAAAGGGAGGGCACGATGGGCATCCTTCCTGGGCTGGGTGACATGGGTCAGGTCTAGCCTCTCATTATTACTGCATCCCCTTCTGGGTAGGGACAGAGGTGACTTTATAGAAATGATTGGCTTGGATTCTTTCTGGGCATTGGGTAAATTAATCTGCTGTGACACTCTGACCATGACTACCTTTCCTGTTTGATGATTAATTATTATTCTCTGTAGTGTCACAAATTTGGCCTTCACAGTCAAAGAAGGAGCTTAATATCCATGCATCAGAGAGGCTGCAACCTAGATTACACTTAGATCATATATAAGGTGCATAAAGAATGAAATAATACTTTGCAGTGTTAGAGGGAGGAGAAAGCAAGGACAGAAAAATGAGATGTCTTCTCAGTGGATGATGTGTTTATCCTAAGACCTCTGTGGATGTATTTTTTATATACATACCAGCTTTGAGGGGAAATGTAATGTCTATACATTTCCTGAAGCAAAAAGGTGTCCTGATAAAAGATAAGAAAGAGATGATAGAAACAATATAGGGAATGGATTACATGAGTGTCCTGGGTCCAGCTGTAACCGATACTTTCTGCACCAGCTACTAGGAAGGAGAAAAATAACTGTTACAGCTGAACGCAGGACAAGGAGTAAAGGACTGGGTGGAAAGGCAGGAGCATGAGTAAAGGCTTGGCTGTGGTACTTGAGAGATGCCTCAGGTCTATGTGTGATTTCTTCCTTTCCTTCCTCTAGGTCGTCACCAAACGGGCCTATATGGCTGTGGGATCCCTCACCATTAATGAGGAGCGTTCAGAAGTGGTGGATTTCTCTGTGCCCTTCATTGAGACGGGAATCAGTGTCATGGTGTCACGTAGCAATGGAACTGTCTCACCTTCTGCCTTCTTAGGTATCATTTTAATCTAAAATTAAAACTTCACCCAGTGTTCATCAAAAATTAGGTGAAGGTTGCTTGTGATCGTTAGCCTGAAAGTTTCTTTTGGGAGTACCTGTGGGACAGGTGTATAAAAATAAACTGTGATGTTTTAGTTCTAAGTCCCAAGCAATCAAAATCCAGGCAAATGCAAACAGGCACTGCCTAGGAGTTCCAAGGCATTTCTCAGCAACTGTATGCCTAATCCCAGCAAAGAATGGGCTCACTCAGAGTTGTCACCTACTCTGTAGCATGTGGTTTCCCAGTGACTCAACTAATAGCATGTCCAAGGAGTGTAAGGCAGAAGAAAATTGATTCAAACCTTATAGCTGATATACCATTGTACTTAGTGATAACAATTAGCAATAAATTGTTGCACTTTCAGAGACATTATTTGTAAAAAAGGTATTCACTTGACTTCCTTGACAGAACAACTTGGCTCTCTATTAAAGATCTAATAGAGCTTTTCAAGAACAGTTGAGCTATCAGTTCTGTGCTGGCACTGTCTTCCAATAAAGTGGTTTTTAATGTCCTTCAGTGGTGGAAGGTGATCAAAGAATGGAGAAACTACATTGCATTTCCCCAATACAGCAATGTCTTCTTAGTGTCTATTATTTGGCTTTATAGAACGCTTTATGATGTAGCAAACACAAGTGTATGAATTCTCTAATGAATTTCTCCTCTCTGCCAGCATTCTGAGAACACTGACAAACAGAAACATCTTTATATGAGTAAAGAATTTTTTCCAAACCTCTTTAATAGGATTTTCATGACTACTCACTCTTCAGGAGTTTTTTTGCCTTTACACAGGTCCACCAATATTGTTGGCATATGTAAAAACAATGGTAAAGTTAACTCCAACATTTTAAGTTGCAATTTAACTAAAGCTGAAATACTGGCTATAATCTGGAGCAGAGTTCTATGTTTCTTTGATCTGGTTCAGTCCCATCTTTATGTGTTCAGGCTTGGAGAAGGAGAAAACCTGGCAGAGATCAATGCTAACATTTCTGGGATAAGCCAGTGTTCCCATTGCTAAGGGAATGGAATAGCTGAAAAAACTATCATTACGGCTGAACCTCAGAAATTTGGAGATGCTCTTTGGCTCAATAACATCTTGAAAGTTGGATGCTTGTCTGAAACTCTGCCAGTTCTGCTTGATTTTCCCCACTCTCTCCAGATGGTGCTGGAGGACTTCCTGGGAACAATCTTTTATCAATGCATTTTATTTTATCGATTCATGCCACAATGGCTGCATGTAGCTCCAGATGGAGCCATGTGTCACAAATGTAACAGCAAAAAGGAATGCAGTCATTACAGAGGCAGAAACTACACTTCTTGCAGTTCAAGAAGTTTTTCAGACTGGAGTTGAGTCTTTGTTTTAACTTTTGTTTTTCCCTTGGCCAGTTTGCCCCACACTCTTGCTGAGGTGCTCTGGAGAGCAAAGAATGGGAGGGATGGGTGAGGTAGCATATCAGATCTTTCACTATGTTTTTTTCTTCCTCTGCAGAGCCTTTCAGTGCTGATGTATGGGTGATGATGTTTGTGATGCTGCTTATCATCTCTGCGGTGGCTGTCTTTGTCTTTGAGTACTTCAGCCCTGTGGGCTATAATCGGTGCCTTGCTGATGGCAGAGGTAAGAGAGTCCTTTCTTGCCATGGTCCTCTCTTGCTTCCAATCCTGGCTCCTTTGTTGGGCTGTTTCCTTTGCCTTGAACATGATACAGATTTAACCCACTCTGAGCTCTGTGTTCAAACTATGGAGGGCAGGGATGGAGGCGGAAAAAAGGCTCTGAAGCAAACAGATGTGCATAATGGATAATTTGCTTGGCTCAGAAGACAGAGCTGTGTCGCTTTTTATCTCTAAAGCATACACCAGCTCCAGCTTGTTTCTCGCTGAGGGAAAATGGGTCCTGGTAGCCAGCGCTGGCAGTGGCTACGGTGCTGTGCTGTCTGAGGCAATAAGAAGGCTCAGTGCTGTCAACCCATCCTTCAGTGCTATGTCTCCCCAGAGAGCAAGCCACTCTGCTAGCCTCCCAGCATAGTGCTATGTCCTCCCGACTCCACATCTGTCACGTGGGCCTGTCCCTCCCGCACTTCACCTTTTGGCTTGCTAAGGCCAGCTGAGAAAGTGGGAAACGCATTTTTTTTGGGAGTAGGTAATGTATTATTTTGCTAAGGGCAGCAGGAAAGATCGAAACGACTGACCCATCTCTGTGGTTCTGGACTTCAGAAGACAGCTGATGAGTTAAAGAGAGGATGGACAGACAGACAAAGAGGCAGCCTTTCTTGCCTTGTTGGCATGAAGACAATTAGAAAGTTGAGCCTTCCGTTATCTCTGTATGTTTACCCCCTGATGAATAAGCCGTTCAAAACTTTCAGGGCTTTTTGGTCCATTCAGAAGAGTGGGAGAGAGACTGTTACTGGAAGATGCTTCTGAGTTTAGTGCTTTGAGTGATTGTGTGCCTTCATATCAGAGGAGAGTGGTCAAAAAAAAGTGTTAATGAGAATGCAGGCAGAACCACATATATGAGGAAGTGGAAAACTTCTCTCTTAACATGGAGCTGTGGAAGACCTTTATGGCAACTGATTGTAACCACATGGATCCGTGGACACAAGTAAATGCTGTGTAAACCTGTAGGTCTCTTGGGAAATATTAATACAGATGTGGAACTGGAAGCAGTTCTTAGTACAGGTGTGCAGCTGTGCAGTTATTAAGTTAGCTGAACTGCAGCTGCAGTTATCAATATTTCTGAGTAATTATGAACAGTACTGCATAATCAGGCAGACTTTTCCCTGACAGATGTAATGTGAAGATGGAGAAACCTGCTGCACACACTGGAATGCTTGTTTGGTAATGAATGCTCCTGCTAATGTTACTTTGGCTGCAACTATGTCTATGACAGTATACCCCTGCTTTCCATACCTGTATTTTCTCTTTGCAGACGCCAAGATTTTATCTCCAGGGTCAGGTGGGCATACTTTGGTGTAGCCCCTAAATGGTGTTGGTTTGTTGTTGGAGCACTCAGTGTTGGAAAGGTCAGAAGGATTCTAGGTCCCTGGTTTGGATCGAAGGCTCCCATTGCTGTCTTGGTTTATAGGCAGCAAAGTAACTGTAAAAGCACATGGGGTGATGAGTGGAGAGAGGAAGACTTCAAGAGGGAACTTCTCAAGATTTCCTTACAACTTACAGTTCCCACTAATGATCTGCAGGCCTTGCATCTGTGTGTCTTAGGGCACATTAGATAGAGAGGATTTTAAAGCTACTGGTCCAGCATGTAAAAAGACAAGGACTGACAGGCCATGTTTCTTATAGCAACTTTGTCTCCCTGGCATTTAGGGGTTCCAGCTTTGCCAGGTGATGATTCTGTTTTGAATTTAGTGTGCAGTTCCCAGGGTGAAAAATGAGCAGCTTGCACCTTGTATTTAGAGTGAAACAGTTAATGCTTTCAGGTGATTTATGCTATTCGCTGCTCAAGGGTTTGGAGAGGGGTGTCAAAACTTTCTTCCCTTTTGTTCCTCTGCTGGAGCCAATCTTAGCCACAGCAGCAGCACTAAGCACCAGTCAGCTTACCCAAGAGAGGAGATAAAACATGGGATGCTCACCCAGAAGGTTGCAGAGCCAGTTTGGCATCATTGGAAAAGTGACAGAACTGTGCCAGAGGGCTCTTGTCCTAAGAGGGTCTTCTCAGGGTCTGAAGCAGGAACCTTGGAGGAATTGCATCAGGGGTCTTGCTGACAGATCTTGTGCTCAAGTTGAGCAAATTTTGATTTGGGTTCCCACTAATGGAACCAGAATATTCCAGGGATATGAGACTGCTGGGAGACAGGCAGAATTTCACCTGTTTTCAAACCTAGTGCTTCCTGAGCACATGGTTTTTGTGGTCTGAGTGAACTTCCATGCTGAAAAATGAATAAGGGGAAAATAGCAGCTTCTAAAACACTGGATCTGCTCCTGGACTGCCTGGGGCAGCGCTGCTGATTTTCCTGGTTTAGACCAGAGTTTGTGTCACCATTATATACCTTGGACACACAACTTGTGGAGATGGAGCTGTGCTTTTTCTCTGGCTTGTGTGTCTTCAACAGACTGGGTAATGAAACCATCTTGCTGAGGTATTTGTAGAGCCCTATTATTTCAGATGGTGCTCTGCCTTGCTCTTGTACAAATACAGTGAAGGTCATGTTTTGCACAAGTGTATGCTGGAAGTTCAAGGACAAAATTGCTATTGAATAGCTAGAAACAAGGATAGAATTTTTCCGAGAAAACTATTTCTGGTGACAACACTTGAACTGAAATGGCATGTTTGGGCTTTTAGAGACTCCAATCGAGTACAAAAAAAGCCCTTGTATAATGTTTCAGAGGAAATCTTTGGGACAGAAGCAATATGGAAACCTGAGGACATTTTTAAAAATTAATTTTTCAGGGTCACACTTTGCTGAGGTATGGTGTCATGAACACAGGGGTATGCAGCCATGGACATTCATCTCACATGTGGGAATAGATACTGCTCTTAACTCTGAAGTCAAGATGTGTACGTGAATAGAAATGCACACCACTTACTTTGAGATGCTCACTGTGTGATTCATGTTTCTCAATCACTCTAGAACCAGGAGGTCCCTCTTTCACCATTGGCAAAGCTATCTGGCTGCTGTGGGGGCTGGTGTTCAACAACTCTGTGCCAGTGCAGAATCCCAAGGGTACCACTAGCAAGATCATGGTGTCAGTGTGGGCCTTCTTCGCTGTCATCTTTCTGGCCAGCTACACTGCCAACCTGGCTGCCTTCATGATTCAAGAGGAATACGTGGACCAGGTGTCTGGCTTGAGCGACAAAAAGGTAATGGATCCACCCAAACCCCCAAAGCAGCTTTTTCCACAGAAGAGGCTCTCTTATACCCTCTCTTCCCTCTCCTTTTTGCTTTTACTGGGAAATTGTTCAGTTTTTTTCAGAATGACATCATAGCTTTAGTCCCTAGTTTAAATAACACAACTGCTCTTTGTTGGTATTCAGTTGCAATTTGTCACATTTTAAGCACTTCAGGAATGAATTAGAAGCAGAGCTGAACTGTGTTTGCTTGCATGATCCCAAACCACACCTTGATCGTCAGCAAGAAATGAATTAACGGAGCTTTGGAGATGATGTGTATAACGGCTGTAACCTGTTTTTTCTGGATGAAATAATTAGTCTTCATAGGAACACTGGCCATTAGCCTAGCAAATATGATCTGTTAGTTTATTCTGGGGATGAGTTCTGCCCATGGGGGTAAATCAGCATGGCTTTGATTATTTACTATTACTTGCATTTGAAGTTATACTGTCATTTTTTTGGAGGCCTTTGGAAGCTTAGCACAAGAAATCATTTTCTCCTCGGAATGTGTTTCTCTGTCTTGCTTACATGCACGGCATTTTGTCCTTACAGAGCATTTGCTTTTGCTGGGCTTTGTATACTGAGGATTTTGAAAAGATTGCTCATGCATGCAGCGTAGCAGTGGCTGGTTCATGAGGGTCTGAAGCTTTGCACACTGCTTTATTTTTGTTACGTAGTGAGGTTACTCATAAGGAATTGAATGTTGTGAGGCTCCATTGCCCATGCTGAATTTGTTACTCAAACACCAGGGCTGCTTAAGGGGTCATGCCATTGTAGGGCAACCAAACAGCAATACATCGCACACATTCCTGTCAGGAATAGCAGCAAGAGAACTGCAAATGTCAGTTTGCTGCTGCTGGACTGGTTATAGTTACTGTCTTGTGGGCCCCCCGTGACAGTCTAGAAATAAATTGTGGCCAGGCCCCCTGTGTATACAGTGTCCTGTGCAGCAGGCTGGAAATTCTGTAGTGAATTAATCTCTAAGAGGTTCCTCCCTAACTCCCCGTTTTGTTGTTTTTTCCTGGAATGAAATATGGTACAGGAAATAATACAATCCATGCAATGCAATACAATACATACAATACATATAATAATACAATCCATGCAGAGGTTCCTCTGTTACTTGTTTTAATTTCAACCTCAATCTGTTTCATGCTGTCTCCAGATTTGCACTGTGCTGAGGGGGAGGTGGAGGGAAAGATGCTTTTCTGCCAGGTAGAGGTTGTTGCCGAGACTCCTTAGAAGCTGTGAACTCCCTCAGGCTGAAAGGCACTGTTCAAAACCAGCCAGCCCTATCAGAGTTAACATTAGTTTGTCATCATTAGGTTTTCAACTGTCTGAGCTAAATGGGATAGTTCATAGCTGTGATCTATTGTTTCAGGCTGTGCCTAGGCTCATGGAGAGAATCACGCTTTCATTCTCATGTTTTTCAAGATATTCTTCATACCTGCAGAGATATGTGCATGAAATATCAATTGAAAGCAGTAACTCCTGGAGCTTCACAAAGCTTTTGGATACAAGTTTCTGGGCCTATTTTAGTCGATTTCACTGTAGGACTGCCTGTGTTTATTGGATCGAGGTCATTTTCTTCTACTTTTCTTTGCCAAAGTTCCTGTGTTTGCTTTTGGTATCCTAAAGTGTATGTGCTTTGTTTCTTGGGGAAGTGAAAGGTCACAGTACATACTCCGATTGTTGCAGTATGCCTCAAACACAGCTGCTAGTGCAAGTGCAGCATCTGGGTAAAATTACAGTCTACCAGAGTATCTGGAATCAGATGAAAATTGGCTGGTAAAAATGAAGGCCAATTGCTGCCTCTGGAGAATAAAGACAGGTGGGATTAACTTCATCCAAAAGATATGAGTGAATGAGCTTGATCTACGGGGCTCATGGATTTCCACTCTGAACTTGTGGAGGGCCCTGCAGAATGCGTCGGGATGCTTCAAGATGCTGTCGTTTAGGAGTAATTCACTCTTCTGAATCTTCTCTTTTCCCTCTTCCAAAGCCCACATAATACTTGCAACTCCCTCACCCCCACGCAATGCACTGCTTGGCGAGGATGCAGGGTGCAGGCACATGCAGGGCAGATGGAGGTGTGCTGTCCTCCATCTACCTTTTCCTGCTTGCTTAAATTAGCCAGTCACTGACCAATGCCAGTGGCCAAGAGGAAAGACTATATCTTCCTGTCTTTTTTTATTCCAATGTGTGATCTGGTCTCTGCAGCAGAAGTGAGGCAGATCAACCTCCCAGCCTGCTACATCAGCTGGCAAGGGCAACTGTGTCTAGCACAAGGATTCAGCAGAAGATGTAATCGAAGCCGATAGGCAAAGGGGTAGTTATTTTAAGGGATATTGTTCTACTTGCCTAGACCCAGATCTGCTTGCAAATGTCTTTGTAGCATGACAGTACCTGGGGAAGGTGTCCCACTGGCACTGTACAGCAGCCAAAACGCCAGATGCACTTGCAAAATCCATTACTGTGCCTGGCTGGGGAATGCTTGTCAAGGTCAGGCTGGCTACATCCTGCTACAGCCACCCTGAGGGTGTCCTTGGACCCTCATCCTTGGGCCTTGCATGGGAAGAGCTGTTCTGAGAGATGCCTACTGCTGATGACCTGCTGCTTCTCCAGAAAAGCATGTTGAAACACTCCAGCTGTCTAAGGACTTGGATGATGTCTTGGCTGTGCCCCAGCATTTACTTCTTAATGACATGCAAGACAATGACTAATGTCATGTCCCTGCTGTGCTGTGTGGATGCTTGAGCAGGTCTGTCTGAGCTGGGCTAGAGTGGATACCTCTGTGCTAGGGTAGCAGGCTGGATTGAGGGTGGTTTTGAACCTCCCTGTACAGAGCTTAGTGACCTCTGCCGCCCTCTCTCTGGCCCAGGTGGTACTCTGCCGAGTGCTCAGCTGACCCAAAACTGGTGGCAGAGCTGACCCAGAACCCACCTCCTGATAGCTTTAATTCATTCATGTTAACTTTTGCAGATGCTAAATCATTAAACTGTGGCTTTTAATGCTGGTGCAGCTGTGGGCAGTTTGAGGAAGGAGAAACCCACTCCTTCCCAAGC
Source organism: Psittacus erithacus (assembly GCA_009867235.2). NCBI lineage: Eukaryota > Metazoa > Chordata > Aves > Psittaciformes > Psittacidae > Psittacus > Psittacus erithacus. The sequence continues at coordinate 23,311 of WYDI02024476.1, read as the reverse complement.
ACTGGCTGAACTGCTCTCCTTCCACATGGATACCAAACCAGCACCAGCTTCCTTTGCTGGTCAACCTTGTGCAGTGGAGTGGCTGGATGTGGTCCTGGCAGGGGCAGAGCTGTGCTGACCAGGTCAGTTCCCTGGCTGGAGCTATGCCCTCGGCTGCAGCACCAGCACCAGCAAGCCCTGCTAGAGCATCCTTGCATGTGGCCCTGGGCTGCATTCGTCTGGGGTCCACACTGGGGGCTGCTATAACTCCAACCCTTTGTGAAAGCCCTACTGGTAAGGTGGCCTGTCGCAGAATACTTCAGTCAGCTTCTGGGTCTGGATTTCATCTGACTGTAATCAGGAGATATAACCCAATTTCCATTAACGGGAGAGCTTCAGACACATTAGAGAAACAAGCGCCTGCAGTATTTCAGTCTAACGAAGGCAATAAATATAGGAAAGATTGTATAAAATGAACTAATGTGTGAAATAATATAATAGCGAGATGTAATTTCCATTCATGTACAGTAGTAATAGAATAAAAGCAAATGTGAACAGCCAGCAAGGCATTTAAATAGTTTAGAATGCAGTAGGTTAATAATAATAAAAAAATAGTATCCATGCCTATAAATTAGTTGGAAATGCCAAAGAAGCAAAATGATCATTTTATAATTGACATAAAAAGGAGAGAAATTGGTTTCTGCACACTTGCAAATTAATACAGATTGCTGAAATTTCATGTGTTTGACTTATTTGGTTTTTAAGATGTTAATGAAATATTGAGACAAAGGGTCTGTTTCTATGCAACACAGGTTAGCTATTTTTTTTTAATAAATGTGCTTTTATAAAACAAAAAATCAGTTTTGGAGTTAAAACTGGCCAATATTTTTACTGAAAAATATTCTGGGGTGTCTTGGTTTCAGATAAGCCATGACTGGGGATAGAGTAAGAAAGCAGTGAGAAATCTTGATATTTGACAAAGTAGCTCATTTTAGTCTGCTTGAAACAAAACACTTTGATATTTCTGACATGCATTTTTGACCTGTCATTTTCTGAAGTCACTACTCATAAAATTGACCTACATTAAAATAAAAAAAAAGAAAAATAATAATTTTTTTTCTGTTACAAGGGGAAAGGACAGAAGGAAATAATTGGAAGACAAAACAACATATTATTCTGAGGTGAATGAAACACTTAAAGTTGATGCAAAGCAATAGTCACACCAAAAATCCTGCAAAAAAGAATCTGCTTTATTTCTCCAGCAATAGATGCTTGGCCATGAAACTGAAAAATGAATTATTTCCCACATTGTACTCTGCGGCACATTAGATCCAAATTATCCAAGGATCCCAGATATGCAGGACACTTAAGCATGTGCTTAACTTTGCGCTCATGAGTGGCAACATGAAAGTCAATGGGCTATTATGTGCATGCTTTTCTAAGCTTGCAGCTTTTGTGCAACAAATACCTGTTCTGGAGAACTCTAGGAAAAACACAGAAAGGGTACATCTATCAGCTAGGAATTTCCTAAGGGGACAAAAAGTGGGGGTTACTCTTGTGCTAAGGTCTTAACTCTTGTGTTAAGGTCTGTAAGAGGAAGGTTGTCTAACCAGATGGCTTGAAGGCAGAACAAATCTTTCACAGGATTGTACGTTTGCTATCAACAGACATCTGTGGTACTTTCACACATTTCTGCACAATACAAAGGAAGTTTTATGTGATGGTGTCCAAAAGCAGAAAATAAGAAGTCCTTTCAACAGCAGTGTGACTTTTATTGTGAGGACACCTTTGTAAAGATATGAGTTAGCTGCACAGAAGTAAGATCATGCCAATTTCAACTCTGTTCTCTAGTGATAGATCAAAATCTTTTTCAGAACGCATGGAGTCCAGTGAGCGCTGCTTGACCAAAAACCATCAAAAGTAGTGAAGTCTCAAACCCTTATGTCATGGGGTAGAGTTGAATTTCTTTCTACAGTGCTTCATTGTGGATACACCTTCCAGTAAATAAGTTGAACTATGTGCAGTCTTTTGCTTAAATATGACCTTTGTATATAACATTAGTGCTTAATATAACAAACATTGGTTCATAGTGAAGTGCGGAAAATTCAAATAGTCTAAGTCTGGTATTTTCTGATAGTCTCAAATTTTATGTCTTAAAATCTGATGGTTTCTCTGCACCTCCTTGTAAGTCACCAGTTACTATAGCATGAACTATTTACAAATATTATACTGTGCAGAATATGCTTGTGTAATTACTTATTATGCTAAAGTCTTCATATTAATAAATAGCCATTAAAATAGCTGCACCATCTCATTATGTTAGTAATAGAACTGTCTAACTGGTGACTTACATTTATTGTGTACATAAATATGATCTTAGAGAACTTTTTACAGTTGTAGATGGGTACATTTATTGTAGATTTAGTCATTCAGCACTCTTCAGATTGGCATGACGTTACGCTTTCCGAGATCCTTGGAACAAATCACTGTGCCTGTGGGCTAAAAAGTGATTCTGTAATTTTAAGGCTATAAATGTTTAAAGTCAGTGTTTTTTCAAGCATGCTTTTCCCCTGCCCCACTTCAGTACTATTTTCTTTGTCATTTTCCCTCTTCTTTTTAAGCTCAGGGCTGTGTAGCGCAGAGTGGTGAGGAGGCTACAATGTGCTTTAGCTTTGACTCAAGTCTCTCAGGATTCTCTTCTGTTGATCTGGAGGCATTTAATGGCAGTAAAAACTTGTAACGCAACACTTCAGGATTAGTGTCAGTTAAAATGCAGCTTAGTTCAGAACTTAAGCAGGTAAGATACAAGGGGAGGGGATACTCAGAGTCACACTATAGACTTAATTCATCCTGTTGGAAAAGGAGAGACACAACCCCTTGGGTTTTGCTGGTGGCACAGATGGTAGTCACTGGATGGGGATGTTGGCAAAGGGGCCACAACACTGTCCTTAGCTTGCAGGTTTTGCATTCTCCCCACCACACGGTTGGCAGTCTTGAAAAAGCTGTCTTTGGAGAGTTACGTAAGGGGGAAGGAAGTCAGGGAGAGCAAAGGATTGTCCTGCTTTTCACGTCAGTATAAGAAATCCAAGAGGGGACCAGTGAATATTTTTATTTATTATTTATATGGTGCCATAAATGTACTTGGCACTTTGCAGTTAAATAAAAGACAATGGCCCTGCCACCAGGATTCGGCAGCCTGAGATGAGCTGGCCTTCTTCATCTGAATGATCAGGGCTGAATTGCTGGGGGCAAGGAGATGGGAAGATGACATCTACAGGGTTAAAAGAAAATACAGTAGCCTTCCTCCCCCTTTCATTGCTTATGCCTAGCTACCATGACATTTGAAGTGATATGTACGTATGTATACTCGATAAATATTTGGCTACTTGTATCTTCCCAAGCATTTTTATTTCAGGAGCCCTGTTTCTCCCAGGCCTTTGGCTCTTCAAGGTCAAACTTCCCCTGGGTCCTGGTAGCCCAGCAGGCTTGCTTGCTTCAGGTGTACCAGCTCTAGTGCCCTGGGACTTACAAGGGATTGCTGCAGCTTTCATTCCTCTGCTGTAGTCCATTTGCCGATGGGAGGCAGCTTTCTGCAGGAGGCTAAAGGAAGGTGTTATCTCCCACCTCTGGGATGGTGCTGAGATGCCCCAGATACTGTCCTGAGTTCCCTTCTTTTTGCTTTGCCTCCATACCTACAGAAGTGCTTAAGAAATTGCTCTCATATGATGACTAGGCTTTTCTAATTACTTGGATGAAAATCTGGCCCCTGAAGTCTTTGGGAGGTTTGCTGGACTTGTGCAGGGTTTTACTGTACTGCCCCGTGGTTGGTACCCGCATACAAGGTGCTGAAGCAGGTTGGCTACTATTAGTGCTCGGGAAACAGAAGGCTCTGACCTGCCTTTCTTAGTGAAAATGAATGAAAAATGGAATTGCTCCCCCATCAAACTACATCCTCTGAATTTCTCAGTGTGTTTCATAATTTGTTAACCAGCTGTCTCATGTGCAAACAAAACAGATTTCAAACTCCTCTGTACTTAGCTGCCACCTCTCCTCTCAAGGTCTTTTTCATCAGTTAATTTGCTCCCTCTGAATGAACATCTATGCTTCTAATGATATAAACATAAATGTACTAACTGGCACCAATCTGCCTCACTAATTTCTGATCTGTGCTTGCCTGGAATTGTTCAGTAGGTGCCTTTTGCCCCATTGTGTTTAGCTTCCAAGGAAGCTATCTTCCAAGGGGGGAATACATGGCATGATTTGTTACTGGGATAGACAGATGATCTCCATTCTCTACATGCAAGCAAGCAAAAGTTAAGTGTACTGTCGATAAGATCCATAGGTCATAGGGTAACAGATAGGACTCTATTCATCTACTGTCGCACCTACTAATACTAGGGCTGTGCAAGAAGGTTTTGTCCTCAACTAGTGAAGCTCAGTGTTCGCACTACAGATGATGTTCTCTGGTCAAGCTTGAGGAATTCCTAACACTGTGACTGACTTGAAGCCTATAGCCTGACAAATGTGTCCTGAGCAAATTTTAAAGCCTTAGTGCTACCTTCTGGGTGGAGAAGCTGCACATAGGCTGCATAATGCTCACAGACATGTGAGACGCAGAAGACACCTGGTTTGGTCGTGATGAGTGGACTCTGTCCACATGTGATGGTCTGATCCCTGAGGGGCTCCAAAGGCTTGATGTTTCCATAATGCCTGGATCAGCAGAAAGGCAGTATGGTCCCAGCATGTGCACGTAGCTCTGGTTGTGGAAGACATGGGACCCCTGAAATGCCATCTGTTTGGGGTGATGCTGTGCTGCCAAGGTTTTCAATCTTCGGCTCTCTGCAGAAGCAGCACGGAGCAAGTCTGCACATAGCAATCCAGCTTGAGAAGAGGCTGCACAGTCCCACTGTGTGCATTGCTCTGGCAATAACTGCATGTGATGGCGGCTTCTTCCACCAATTGGATCTCTGCTTTCACCTCACTTATTTTGCAAGGGCAACTATTTTTGAAGTTGCTATATTTGAACTCCTTTCTTTTGCTTTCACCTCCCCCCCCTCCACCTTTGCATTGTCATTAGGTTGCTGTGTTCCCTTCCCTGACCCACACATGTCCCTATTTCACCACCAGACATTCATAGATATTTTATTTCTTGCTCGTGGGTCTGACCCTCCCTGCATTTTCCTTTAAAAATTATTTTAATCTAATTCTTTGCAACTTTGCTGCAGTCAGCTGCACTAACTGATAACTCCTTTCTCAGACTTATCTAGAGGAATTCACAAGTGAAAGCACTATGCAAAGTGAGACCAGAGAATCTGAAACATCATCGAGTATTGAATAATAAGATAAACCACAAAGTCAAAGTCTGAGGGCGCACAAGGTATTTTTATGCCCTCCCAAAACTGTCTTATATTGGATTTGATGCTGTTCATTCTCCTTTTTATTTTTTCCTCTTTTTTTTGTGTTTATAAATTGAGTCATGTATTGTTTGACTGGTGAAGACAAGAAACTGGGGTTTTGCCTCTGCCGTCTTATGGCTGACTTCTTCCACTGGTCCCAACAATCAGGAAGAGTCGATATGGTGACTGGATTCTGAGCTGAGAGGAGTCCCAGCTGCTGTTGAGGAGGTAGAGAGTGGTACTGTGAGGGAATGCAGAACAGAGGAAATTGGAGCTCAGGTAACAAGAGGATTTGAAAACTTGAAGTTACTTAGAAATGGCTGTGAGTTCCACCTTGGGAGTCAAAATCTGTTTGCAATATCAAAACTAGGTGACTGCAGAGGGAAGAGGGATGCTTTAGAAATGAAGCTTGAAAAGTATCTGTAGAAGAGATTCATGAGTAATAGGAGAATGAGCAGCGCATTCTCTTTAGTCTGCTCTCTTCACATATTATTGTACCAGGGCTGTGATTTTCTACCTATGCTGTTGGGCTGGCACACTCCTACCTGGGATGCTATTGTCGCAATGTGAAAGTGCCCTGCAGTAACATACCAATAGAGCAGATTCCATGCTGGGAATCTGTAGAACACTTCCTCTACCAGGACAGGTGATGGGCCACAGTTGTGTGGAAGTTGGTATAAGAGAGTTACTGAGGAGAGTAGTAATGATCATTGACTCTCACTAGTAATACTTTTATTGTCTTGCTATGAGCTTTTTCAGTGTAATGTTCTCTCAGCATCTTGGGGTCCCAGTCAGAATGTTCTTAGTATGGTGGAGAGCATGTCTAAACAAAGGCAAGTCAAGGCAAGACCTACTGGATGCAGCCAAAGGACAACAGCAAGAATGGTTGCAGGTCTAGATAATACAGCTAATAAGACTGAGGAAATTGGGTCACTTTGGCTCCAATGCAAGAACATGCAGAAGAAGCAGCTCGATGGTCTTCAGAAACATTAAATGTTTCTGAAGAAAAAAAAGACACTTTCACCTTTAGAGATGAAGACACTTTTAATTTCCCTGTCCATGGTGAAGATAATGGAAAATATTGTAGTTGGATTGCAGCAGGAAGATTTTAGTTTGGACACTTGGAAGAACTTTCCAATAGTAAAAATCTGGTGTAGGTTGTACAGGGAATAGGTAGGGAAGTTTCCAGGATCAACCGTCTTCCCCCGCAGGTTGAATGAAGAGCTGTCAGGAACAATGATGTCTAGGCAAGACCTGCCAGAGCAGACATCTCAGAGATAGATCCAGGTTTGTGATTCTGTGGCATTGTTCATGGTGCAGCTTGGGAAAAAAAATGACATATTTTTCAGGTATGAAAAGGACAAGTCTCCTCTCTTTGAGATTGGTGCATTAGCTGTGAAGAAGTTAATTTCCTGGCTGAAACAGAGGATACCGAAACAAGATGGCTTGGGCAAGGAATGTCGCTGTGAACATGCATAGTTTATCAAGACCGAAGTGTTTGCATAGGGCTGCCTCAGAACTAGACCTGAAAACTACTGTCCCACTGTTTAATTTTTAACAAGTTCTGGGTGAAGCTCCTGTGCAAACAGCCTGTCGGGATTCTCAGCTAGCAAAGAAAGGTGCTAAGTGACATGCAGCTGAACCAGAGCAAGAGGAACCAATCAAGGATGTTTGGGCAATGCAGAGGCTAAAATGACGCACTCAAGAATGGACTTTGCTTTTCTAGCCTGATACCACTTAATCTTATGTTGCAGCTCACTAATAAATGCCATCTTTTTTAGAGATATTTGGCTTGTGCCACAAGAGATATCTAATAGTTCCACAGCTGCCAAAAAAACAAGCAGAGTGCTGCTTATAGGTGACTGATGCTGTGATGAGCAAGTTCAAGAGCGTGGTGGGCACTTTGGGCTGTCTGCTGCCCACAGCAACTGGCTCCCTGTACTTGTGGTGGGAGAAGTTGTCCTGAGGGCCAAATGTTCAGTAGCAGGATTCATCTGTGCAAATGTAGGAGTCTAGAGGCAATTTGGGTGCACCAGAATATTCAAAATACCCTCCAGTGGCAGGAAAATCTGATGCAGGGGCTATGAAAGACCTGCTCCCAGGGTGAAATTCCCATGGCGTCTCAACTTGGCATTTAACACTTGGGCAAATGAACTGAACCCTGAGTATCTAGCATGGGCTCAAGCTCTTTTGGACTTGCAGATAACAGAGCAGCTGAACCTGTGGGCCTTATTTTGGCGAGGCAGAGCTGTGGAGCTTCCTGTGGTAGAAAATTCGAACAGGGTGTCTGGGCCTTAAAAAGTGAAAGGAGCCCTCCCGGAGAAGCTGTGTAAGAGTAAGGCACTGCACACATACACACACACTCACACCAAGTTTTGCCAGCTCATTATGTTATCCAGCAGGGGATTATTCTTTTTTTTAAGCAATGTAAAATAGATCAGCTGATTAAAAAGAGCCTTTTTGTTATGAGAGCTTGCTGAGTTTGAGAAACTGCTTTCAATGTTATTGGCAAATACTCTACAGTGTAAACAGGGCCTACATGAGGCAGATAAATAAGTGCAGATGCGCTTTTCTGTAGGAACCATTTGGTGATAGACAATATATTGAAAAAAATTCTCATCAAATTAATTGTGGCCAATTAGACATAACCCCTTCCCCTCATTTCTGAATCCCCTCCAATCATGACTGCCTAAATGGGAAGCACTCCTATCACCTGTTTCATTATGCAGATTGATATTCGAACATCTGAGAACAATGCTGCTTTCTGTTCGGCATGGCTCCAAATTGCTAATGAAACAGCTCTGCCAGACAAGTCACTTAAACCTGCTCTCACTGCTGCTGTCGACAGCTCTCATGGCGAGTTGCGGGGGGAGCAGGAAAGGGACTCTCCACTCTGAATGTGCTAATAGCCCCCAGCCTGTGTGTTTATCACTCTTCAGAGCGGGAGGATTTCTGCTCTCTAAGTCTGAGAGGTTACTTTTCCCAAAGCCATGCTCTGATTTGGACTTAACGCTTCTTGATTTCAATTTGTTAAGTAAAGGGTTGAAGAGGTGGATAGCTGCTGAACACAGGCCTCTTATATTCCAGAGCTATCCCAGTCCTTCAGGCACATTTAGTGTCTTCTTCCTACCCTGATTTCTAGCACCAACTTCTGTCCCACATTTGATGTGAAGTCAGCTATCTAAGGGATTTTTTTCATGGGTGAGAGCATGTCACATCACCTTGTCTAAAAGGGGATCATCTAATGACCAGCACCCCATGGCGAGCAAGCTGCAGGCTGCTGGTGGGGTACACCCCCATCCAGGGGTCTTTGGCTGCAGGGCTGCAGCTGAGCCCTGCAGATTCCCTCTCAGGAATTCACCCCTATAGGTAGGTAGCAGTGGGCAGCAGGACCAGGCTCCTGCTGGAAAGAAGTGTGATGGGTGGCTTCTACAAGTGTGGTCCCTGTACAGCATTGTTTGCTGTTTCCTGTGACTCTCTGCAGCTGGTTTTGCTCAGCAACTGGTACAGTTGCTTATTTTCCCCTCCCCTGTTATCACAGGGTTTTTTTCCCAGAGTTTCACAGGTCTTCTCTTTGCAAATGTCTGAGGTAGAGCAGTTGTGACTTAGGGCTCTGGCAGGGGAAATATTTATACGAAATGATGGGACAGTTCTCTCATTAATCTAAATTCTGACCCTTTCTGTTAATGTCGGTGGATAATTCCTTTCTCAATATTTACTAAAGCATTGAGATTACCTTTGCACAGGCTGCCTCCATGTAATGGCCCCTGCACTGTGCCTCAGCTCCTGTCTCATGTCTCACAGATTCCTTCTAGAGCAGCCTGCCAAAGTGCCCTGCTTCCCTGGGGCTGACACTTCTGATCCAGGCCCACTCTCCCAGCCCAGGGAGAAGCCAAACAAGTGATTTTCCTTACTGAACTTTTTGACAACAGGGTCAACTAACTTTCTTCCTCGTGGATCTTCTCCAGTTCCTCCACACATGCTCCTCCACCATGCTGTCAGAAGAGGACACACTCCTCCCCATATATTTTCTGGAAAGGCTTGTGTTTTCTTCCTCCTTCAGTATAAGTTGTGTGGGGCAGAAGCAAGCTCAGAAAGATGCAGCAGTTCCTGGCTCTGGAGAGCTCTTCGAAGATCCTTTCATCCCTCGACTGAGCTGTGCCCACCTACTTCCAAGCAACAAACTTGGGGATTTTTAATCTGCTATCTCCTGCCAGAAAGCTGCATGCATGTACCGCTGTTACTTCTCGTATGTGTAGAAGCCACCAGCCTGGCTTCCTTCTCTAGAAACATGCTTTTCTAGTTGCTGAAAACAGTCATTTCATTCAAGAAAACTTTTTTAATTTATTTATTGATTTCCCGGGAAGTTAAATATGGAGCCTTTCATCTCTGGCCGCTGAGATGGGCCCTTGAACACAGGGAGGACAAAGGATAGTTCAAAGGTGGGATCATTTCCCCTATCACAGCCCTGTCTGAGTCTGTAATCCTTACTCCAGTTCTTAGACATAGTTATGGAAGCAGGCAAAAGTAGAGATCCTGTCACTGGAAATGGAAGCTGGAGGTATAAAATGGACATTGGATTGGGCCTCTGTTGTTTTAACACTGTTTGGGCCCAGAGAGAGGCTCTCGTAGCTGCTGCCCCTCCAAAGGGCATGCTGAAGCTGAGGTCACACCAATGTTGGTTGGGCCTGCCTGCTGCTTGTCCTGCTGACTTCACTTTGTTGGAGGGCTCTGTGGGGATGGGGGGTGCAGGCCCTGGGAAAGCGAGTTGCCCACTTTGCAAACTCCTATTTTAGCATGCTGCAGTGATTTTTCTCCCATCAAAGTTTGCTTTCTTTGCAGATTTTGATAGCTATGAGTTTGTCTTCAACCCTAGCGGGTGTGACAAGGTTCTAAAAGCCACCTTACTGCCTGTTTTGTGCTATGTGAAACCTCTTCTTTTTTTTTTTTTTTTTTTCTGGTGAGGTGCCAACTTGTGTTTAAAACCTCCCTGATATTTAATCTTGGCTTAAAGCAGTAGGACATGTCTTCTCTGTCACACACTTCTGTGTGCATGTACAAGCCAGCTCATCTCACTATCCAAACTGGAGAGTGATCCCTTGCACAGCCAGATGAGTTGACTGGTACACAGAAAGTAATGTGAATGATGTGTTCACCTACCACCTCTGCATCAGTGACCCAGCTCCTGGTTGGTGTTATTGCTGAGATGTTATGAATGACCTTTATCAGCTTTGGCCTCCTCAGCTGAGTCGACCAGGTTCACAATTGTCTTTGAGCAGAACTCAAGAATAGGGCTCATCTGCATGTGTTTTTTTAAGCTATAGTTGTAGACAGTAGCCACATTTCCACTATAGAAGGTAGCAGCTCATGACTGCATATATTTATGTACCAGGTGAACTGTTGCTGTTAAATGGTCTGATCTTCAGTATGTTCTTAGCATGCTTCTCAAGATCATCCAAATATACAGTCACAGTTCAGAGTCAAGAATTAGCACCAGGCAAGCTACTGTTTGATGCATCAGGGGGGCTGATATATCAGTGAGGGGGCTTCCCTCCATCTAACCTACTTTTGCAACTTTATCTGTACCACTTATTCAGCTTTTAGCTTACAATTCTGTGCTCCTTCCCGTCTGCTGGTTCTAGGAGTTTTAAGCAGTCTTGATAATTGACAGTCTAAATTTTACTGCTCATAAAATCCCAGAGAGCATTGATTATGACTTGAGTTAAGCAAGTGGCATATAAAACCTCACAGCCTTGCAGATGTAAGGAAATGTTATGGTGAATATATTTCTTAGGAGCAGCAAAAGGTTTTGAGTATTCTCCCAGCCAGTTCTGAGCATTGAATGTTACTAGTGACTTGCAGCCACTAATAGGGATCATTTGGGACATTTGCCCTAAAGTTTGAAAGCTGATCATTCATTTGGTGAAGTGGGTGGGAGGTATTCTGAGAGACATTTCTCCTCATTAATTGCTTTTCTACTTCAGTCAGAATCAAGAAATGCAAAGGCATCCACAGAGCTGAAAAATATACTTTTTAGAAACTAAATGACACTGTGGATAAAATGCACATAGATTTTTTCTAAAATCTTTCCTTGATTGTGTTCCAAAGCCACTGTTACCTTTTCCCTTTCCTTTTTCCTTTTATCTAACCTTTTAATCTTTGATTACTGGCTATTTTATGCACTCAGTCCAGAGTGGACAAAGAGACCCGGTTGCTCAGATTCGCTTCTTGCTTCTTAGGCACTAACAGGAGATGTCTGTGTTTGAAAACACTAAAATATAGAGGAAAGTGTGTTCTCCCATTCAGATGACTGCTTCTTGCTGAAAGATTGTGAGAAATGTTCTTTTTATGTCTCTCCAGTTCCAGAAACCCAATGACTTCTCACCCCCTTTCCGCTTCGGGACAGTTCCCAATGGCAGTACAGAAAGGAACATTCGCAACAACTACCCTGAAATGCACGGCTACATGGTGAAGTTCAATCAGAGGGGGGTGGATGATGCACTGTTCTCGCTGAAGACTGGGTGAGGCTTCCTTTTTCCATGCTTACACACCAAAGAAATCAGAGTTCTTTGCATGCTTGTCTGAAATTATTTTTCTGTGGGATTTGGAAAATGAGCATCCATTATCATTCTATTACAACATTCAAAGCCAGGTTGGACAGAGTCTTGGGCAACACAGTCTAGTGTGAGGCATCCATGTCCATGGCAGGGGGGTTCGAACTAGATGATTTTAAGGTCCTTTCCAGCCCTAACTATTCTATGATTCTATGGTTAAAAGTATAGCAAGACCAAACAGAGCACAGGAGAATAATTCTGTGGTTCTCTTAGCCAGGTTTTTCTATTGACATCTGTTCAAGAGTTTCTGTCTCTAATGTGTTTATGAGACTGTTTAAAAAAACCCTAAAACCCCCCAAAAGCCCCCCCAAAAGTCTTCTGTATCCTTGTGCATTTTAGTCTTGTGTATATTAGTCCCAAAGACTTTGCTTCATCAAAATGTTTCATGTTGATGTGTCCTTCTGGGTATGCAGGAAAAGCTCACAGACCTCTGTGGGCAAAGTTTTTTTCAGTGCATTTATATTGTCATCAGGAAATTCTTTTGTTTTCCCTCCTTCTGTGTATAAAAGATTATGTTAATCATGAAGTTGAAAGAGTCCTTGTCAGACTAATCCCACCCCAGTGTATCACTCACTAATATAGTATAATAAAAGGTGTGCTTGAAGCAAATAATTTGGAAGTAGCCCTTCTCTCTGGAATATTTTAGCATCAAGGGTTGAACAAAGTGCTGTCTGAATAACAAGGAAGTGTATAAAATGGGAACATTTCCTTGGATAATTTGGGAAACGTGGGAAAAATAATTTGCAAACCGTATGTTTGAACGGCTCAGCTTATTTTAATAACAGTGAATCTGTGAGGGCGTTAAATGCCATTTTGCAAGCCTTTGTCCTTTATAATCAAAGACCTCCTCCCCAAGCTGACAGTTTTGGTTCTCAGAGCCTAGCCTCAGTGAAAAAAAAGAACCCCAGTGTTTATGCTTACACTCGTGTTGCACTCTTTTGAGAAAGTTTATTCCAAAGCACGAATGAAGATGTTCAGCCAATTTAATTACTAGATTGAATGACTATTCCTAAACCTGTTTGGCAGGTTCAGAGGCTCAAAGCCCATTATAAATGATTGTACCATTGTTGGATGTTATCCTGGGAAGGCACATTTGCCAGGAGAGTCATCATCCTGGAAATAAATATGCTCTGTCCTGCAAATATATGGATGAAATAGAGCTTATCACTTGCAGTAGATGTCATCCTGGCTTCATATCCACACTTGGACAGACTTCCCCACAGATATGCACAGAGATAATCACCAAACTGGAAATATATGTGCAGGAGGTGGATTGAAAAGATAGCATGGGTGTGAGAATGTGCAAGGTGGAAGGTCTTTGGTCTTTTATTGAAAAGTGCTTCATTTCAGATCTAGTGGGAGGATTTACTCATCGCCTGTCTTCAGTTATGTAGAAGATGCAGCCCCCCTGAGACCGCTTCCCACAACCTGATCAATTTATTGCAAAGAGAGGAAGGCTCTCATCAGTCTGTTGTACTGTCTACCCAGCCCAGCCCAGAATGGGGATTTCTCTGTCTTGAAACTGAATTTTTCTTTAGGTTTTCAGCTAAGCACTCTTTGCCAAAGAGTTACTTAGCCTGGTAAATCATAAAGCTGCTATGGTGGGCACTTGACATAAGTAAAGATCCATTAGTGCTTTTCGCAGTAACCAAGGAGTGACGTCATAACTATATTTGATATGAAAAAATTACGTTTTGCTCAGCTAAGTCATGCCACCAGTCCGAATCTGAGATAATCTTTTCCTTACTCCACCCCCTACTTTGCTGTAATTGATACAATTTCTAAAATATTTTAGGTTCCTTTAAGATGAAAGACAGCACAGAAATATAAGCTATTCTTAGGACTATAGATGTCCTTGACTTCCTCTTCGTTTATCTTCATCATGCAGTATGTTTGTATTCCACGTTTTCTTTCCAGTCAAAAATGGTGATTATCAATGAGTCAGAAAGAAATAGACAGTCCTCATTTATAATCTAGCTTCCTCTGTAAACAGGTCCTAGGCTCAGATTTTAGTTAATTCTGATGAAGGTAAAGATGCAAGTTATTGTAGTCTATCTGAAAGAGGTTAATTTCTGCCTTAGTTACTTGAGAACACCTTTGAACTCACACAGATTCTATCATTTCTGTACCACACCTCTCTTGTTTCTCACGCATGTGCAGGAAATTGGATGCTTTCATTTATGATGCAGCAGTGCTAAACTACATGGCTGGCAGAGATGAAGGCTGCAAGCTGGTGACGATTGGGAGTGGGAAAGTGTTTGCCTCCACTGGCTATGGCATTGCCATCCAAAAGGACTCAGGCTGGAAGCGCCAGGTTGATCTTGCCATTTTACAGCTTTTTGGAGACGGTAAGTGACAAGAAAAACAGGAGTTTGAGTTTTTCTAAGAAATACTAAGTTTTGCATGTAAGAAATAGATGTTCCTAGCTCTGTTGCTTCAGATTCAAGTTGAGAACAGGAAATTACTAACAAGTGTTTGTTAAGAGGCATTGCACCAAAATGTGAGATGTCACTTGTTTTATGTTGTTGATGCAGGATGGCAGTATCATCAAAAGCAATGTCAAAAGCACTAAAGGTTTCATAGAACCAGCTCAAATGTGTGTTTGAAAAATATCTTGTGTGAAGAATATCTTGTAAAAACAAGGTTCCTCTTGTGGTTTTGCCATGACTGAACCCACTAATTGTACTGGATTTTCTGTGGTTATCACATGCTTTATAGTTCTAGACAAGATCAAGACATACATTTACAAAATTTAAAAAAATATTTCTGGATGAAAGAGTTAACTCAGATTTTCTCTGGCATTCTCTGTGCCTGGCAAAATCTTGGAGCAGATTCCCCTGGAAGGCATGCTAAAGCACATGAAAAACAACAAGGTGCTTGGTGACAGCCAGCATGGCTTCATTAAGGGGAAATCCTGCCTCACCAATTTGATGGCCTTCTATGATGGGGCTACAGAACCGACGGACAGGGGTAGAGCAGTTGACGTCATCTACCTGGACTTGTGCAAAGAGTTCGACACTGTCCCACATGACATCCTTGTCTCTAAATTGGAGAGACATCAATTTGATAGGTGGACCACTTGGTGGATAAAGAACTGGCTGGATGGCCACACACAAAGAGTTGTGGTCAATAACTCAATGCCCATCTGGAGACCAGTAACGAGTGGTGTCCCTGAAGGCGGGGTATAGGATGCTAGGGAGGCACTCTTCATTAGGGACTGTAGTGATAGGACAAGGGGTAATGGGCTAAAACTTAAACAGGGGAAGTTCTGATTGGATTTAAGAAGGAAGTTCTTTACTGTAAGGGTGGTGAGGCACTGGAATGGGTTGCCCAGGGAAGTTGTGAATGTTCCATCCCTGGCAGTATTCATATCCAGGTTGGACAAAGCCTTGTGTGGCATAGTTTAGTGTGAGGTGTCCCTGTCCATGACATGGGTGTTCGAACTAGATGGTCTTATGGTCCTTTCCAACTCTAACTATTCTATAATTCTATGATTCTATGATTTTCCAAAACCTAGAAAAACAAGGGAGGACTTGAGATTCAGAAGCATATTTTGAAGTGAATTTTTACTCAGAACATTATTGTTTTGTGGGATAAGGAATTCCCTCTTAGAAAATGTTTTCCTGGCTTTCTCTTTCCATTCCGTATTGTCTTGTTGTGTCCTTTTTTTAATAAATAAATTTCACAGGTTATTCTATTTATAAGTTGGTTATTTGGTCTTTGTTCTTTCCTCCTGAAATCTCAAAATAACATATGGTATAATAAATATGGAAAGAACATAGCTCTGAAAATTGGCCACCTGACAGATAGAGTGTTCTGTCTCCTAAACAGCCTAATATGTATTATTTCAGAAAAAGACGTACTTTCTCCTTAAAGCTCTAAAGCCTGTGCTATGGCAGCACATAAATATACATATTTTTTCCCTCTGTCACTGGACTCGAGGTTGAAAATGTGAGAACCTAACTTTCCTAACTGCATGAAAGGAATTGCCAACCTGCAAAATTAGCTTGTTTCTGAATGTCTCAATATGTGTGTGTGTGTGAGTTTATCTCTTTTTCTCTCCACTCATGAAAATACCATAACGGGAGTAAGTGGGGTATGAAATTAAACTACAGAACATTTGTTCCTAGCTGATACAAATTGGTAATATTTTTGATTGGTCAAAGAGTTTGGAATTGTTGGATTTCAAAAAAATTGAAGGGAAAAAAACAGGTAAAAATGCACCAATATTTTGGGAACATTGCACCTAGTTTGAATGAGCTACAGATATGATGGAAACACATTCAAAATCAGACATTCTGATTAAAAAAAAAAAGAACATTTTTAATTTTGAGCTGAAAACATACATTATTTCCTGTAGAAGTGGCTCGTTTTTGTCTACCTATGTCATTCTCATTGACCTAACATGAAAGTGGAAGTTTGTGAGGCCATGTCTTCAGTCATCTGGTTGACAACTTTTTCAGGATCTTACTGTAGACATTTGACAAGTGTGATAGTTGTGTCTTGTGGTACAGCTTTTTGTGGTTAATATCTGGCTGTGGAAAAATGCTGTTGCCCTCCCTGTGTCAAATTGCACCTTCCTGTAACAAAAGGGCAGTCAGGATATTTCATGAATGTAATACGTGTGGCAAAAGAACATGACCACTGGAAATGATCTTATATCAGCTTCTTGCTTTCAGTCTTCTGCAGCTTGAGGTCTTTAACCATTGCAGGGCTATCTAACCTGTTTCTTTCTTTCTCTTTGTCTTTCTAGGGGAGATGGAGGAGCTGGAAGCCCTGTGGCTCACTGGCATTTGTCACAATGAGAAGAACGAGGTTATGAGCAGCCAGCTGGATATAGATAACATGGCAGGTGTCTTCTACATGCTGGGAGCAGCCATGGCCCTCAGTCTCATCACCTTCATCTGTGAACATCTCTTCTACTGGCAATTCCGCCACTGTTTCATGGGTGTCTGCTCTGGCAAGCCCGGTGTGGTCTTCTCCATCAGTAGGGTGAGTGTCATTAGCTAGCGGGGAGGAACAGAGGCTTCATTCAGACAGTCCTAGGTACTGGAGATGGGGAAATCCACCACGGCTGTCTAACACACAGGTGGTATGGAGTGGTGGTCTGCAGGATAAAGGCCATCCTTAGCTAAAGTTAAGGTATTTTTTCACCCTTAATGTTGCAAAAGCATCTAATGTTTTTCTGTGACAACTCTGGTCTCTGGTGGATTATGGTCATGGAAATGAAAATTTCACATGGAAATGAAAATGCAGTAAAAGAAGTTAACTATAACTGTCTGATCCTCCAATGTGAGTTGTGAGAGGACAAATTTGAACCGTAAGTAGGTAATGGTGGATAATATGATTAGAAATTCAGGAGTTTTTCATTGTCCTCTATATTACAGCTTTTCAGCTGACCTTATGTTAACTAGAAGTGCACTGCCTTTGACAGTCAGAAGTCCCTCACCAAACGCCATACACTAAACCAAAGGGAGAGGATGACCACATAAACTTAGCAATCACTTTATGCAAATCAGCCTTAGGGCATAATATTTGCATTTAAAGCAGAGTCTAGTGATTTCTGAGTCATCTTTCTGCTATCAGTGTAGCTAGCAGTGTGTAATTTGGAGGTTTGGTTTTTTTTTCTTCTTTCAAGCCACTGGTAGCTTCTTCTGATCCATTGTGAAGTGAGGTCAAATCTCAGCATTTTTGACCTCAGTGACTGATGTAACAGAAGTAACTTTGATTGTGCAAGGAGTATACAATTACTACATAACATATTGTTGAGGAGAAGTGGCAAAGCTTTTGAATGCAGGGGGCACAGCATCTTTCCTGTACTATTAGTTTCTAGCCTGGTTGAGTCTGGAGATAAGATGGGGATTGTGTTTGGTGACCCTTAGCTAGCTACAGATTCTTTCATTCTGGGGCTCAGTTAGACCTGGACCAGGTTAGTGAAAAGTCTTGAAAAGTGTTAATCATCTGCTGGCTGCTCAGAAACCATGGTTTTAATCAGAAAGCACCATTTGGCAGACCAGGGAATAAATGAGCCCCTTCTGCTCCTAGGGATAGCCCTTGTAAACTATCTGTGTCATGGACGAAATGAGGTAGTGGTGAATGCAGAGGAATCAGGCACTTCTGCTGACTGATTTGAAGTTGAATGGAGTACTTTTGCTTACAGCGATGTCAATTTGGAGCCTGTTGTCAGTGTTAAATTTAACAGAATGCAATTAAAAATTCTATTGTACCTCACTCATCCAGATGCAAAAGACCTAAATACCTATTTGACAGACCTGCTCTTTCTCTGTTTCCTTTGCTAATTTGTACTGGTGATTAATGTAGCTAAGTTTATGACAAATGAAGCTGTTCCCTTTTAAAGATAGCTTCTCTCTCGTTGATTCACTGATGTCCAGATGAATTTCAAGGGCCAAACTAGACTCTTTCTCTCATCCACACAGAATAATTTGTCTTGATGTCTGTGTTCTCAAGGTATTATTGACCCCATTTGCAATTCTATGTTACACCTACTGGATTTGAGTAACTCTTAAAGATGCAAGCAGGTATTCCTGCATCCTACAGATGTGACATGAAGCAAAGCAGAGAACGAGGAATGGAGGGGAAGGAAAAATGTGAGGGGCAAGAAAGAGGAGCAGAATCGCAAAAGTTGGTAGAGCAAGTCTAATTTAATTTGATTGGACTGTGCTTCAAGATGGAAGGCTGACAGGACTTGCTGTCTTACAGGAGTATGCTGTTGCTGCACAGGGTGCTTCCCAGTCCAAGTTCCCTTTCGGATAGTCTTTGCAGGACCACTCATCTTTCTGCTTTCTCACATTTCAGGGTATTTACAGCTGCATCCATGGTGTGGCCATTGAGGAACGCCAGTCAGCAATGAACTCCCCCACAGCAACTATGAACAACACCCATTCCAACATCCTCCGCCTACTTCGGACAGCCAAGAACATGGCCAACCTGTCAGGGGTCAATGGTTCACCGCAGAGTGCCCTGGACTTTATCCGCCGTGAGTCATCGGTCTATGATATCTCTGAGCACCGCCGCAGCTTCACCCATTCGGACTGCAAGTCCTACAACAACCCCCCCTGCGAGGAGAACCTCTTTAGTGACTATATTAGTGAGGTGGAAAGGACCTTTGGGAACCTCCAGCTGAAGGACAGCAATGTGTATCAGGACCACTACCACCACCACCACCGCCCCCACAGCATTGGCAGCACCAGCTCCATCGACGGGCTCTATGACTGTGACAACCCACCCTTCAACGCCCAGTCACGGTCCATTGGGAAGAAGCCCTTGGACCTGGGGTTGCCCCCTGCCAAGCATAGCCAGCTGGGTGACCTTTATGGCAAGTTCTCCTTCAAGAGTGACCGCTACGGAGGCAGCGGGGCCCATGATGACTTGATCCGCTCCGATGTCTCTGACATTTCCACTCACACAGTCACCTATGGCAACATAGAGGGCAATGCGGCCAAGCGGCGGAAGCAGCAGTACAAGGACAGCCTGAAGAAGCGCCCAGCCTCTGCCAAGTCCCGCCGGGAGTTTGATGAGATAGAGCTGGCCTACCGCCGGCGCCCACCCCGCTCTCCCGACCACAAGCGCTACTTCAGGGACAAGGAAGGGCTACGAGACTTCTACCTGGACCAGTTTCGAGCCAAAGAGAACTCGCCACACTGGGAACACGTGGACCTAACGGATATCTACAAAGAGCGGGGAGATGAGTTTAAGCGTGACGCAGGAGGAGGAGGGAGTGGGTCCTGCACCAACAGGGCCCACCACAAGCATGGCTCAGGCGAGTTTGGAGGAAGCAATGAGCACAAACATGGAGGAGTTGTGAGTGGGGTCCCGGCGCCATGGGAGAAGAATCTGACTAACCTAGAGTGGGAGGATCGGTCTGGGGCTAATTTCTGCCGCAGTTGCCCTTCTAAGGTGCACAACTACACGCCATCGGTGGTGGGGCAGAACTCCACCCGCCAGGCTTGCATCCGCTGCGAGGCCTGCAAGAAAGCAGGCAACCTGTATGACATCAGTGAGGACAACTCTCTCCAAGAGCTGGACCAGCCACCTGCCCCTGTGCCCGTGTCCACCAGTGCCACCTCCTCCTCCAAATATCCTCAGAGCCCTTCCAATTCTGCCTCCAAGGTGCAGAAGAAGAATCGCAACAAGCTCCGTCGGCAGCACTCCTATGACACCTTTGTGGACCTGCAGAAGGATGACTCAGCCCTGGCCCCCCGCAGCGTCAGCCTCAAGGACAAGGGCCGCTTTTTGGAGGGGAGCCCCTACGCCCACATGTTTGAGATGCCAGCCAGTGAGACCACCTTTGCCAACAACAAGTCCTCAGTGCCCGCCACCAGCTACCACCACCACAACAACCCCGGCAGCAGCGGGGGCTACATGCTCAGCAAGTCACTCTACCCCGACCGGGTCACTCAAAACCCTTTCATCCCCACTTTTGGGGATGACCAATGCTTGCTCCACGGCAGCAAATCTTATTTCTTCAGGCAGCCTGTGGTGGCAGGAGGGCCCAAAGCCAGGCCAGACTTCCGAGCCATTGTCACCACCAACAAGCCGGTGGTCTCAGCCCTTCATGGGGCTGTGCCAGCCCGTTTCCAGAAGGACATCTGTATAGGGAACCAGTCCAACCCCTGTGTGCCTAACAACAAAAACCCCAGGGCTTTCAATGGCTCCAGCAACGGGCATGTTTATGAGAAACTCTCCAGTATTGAGTCTGACGTTTGAGTGAGGGGAAGAGCACGGGGAGGGACTGGGGGTATATGTGGAGCATGGGAGGGTGGAGTGGGATCAATCCCATCAGCTACTCTTCTAGGTCATTCTTAGTTTGTGGGATACTGGAGTTCTGAGTAGTGCAGCACTGGTGACAAGTGCCACCTCTTTGGTTTCCCCACTTCCTCCTCCTCTTTCCCACCCCTTCCCTTTTATCTCTTTTTCCATGTTCTCGCTCCTTCCATTCTCCTCCATTCCTGGCCATTGCACTTTACAGTGACGTTGGAGTTGGATATCCTTGCTCATGATTTCAGGAAGTGGAGAAAAAGGCAGGGAAGGAGTGGGCTGAGGGGGAGCGGCAGTGACTCTAGCGTATCAGTTTTGCTGGCTCCGGGCAGAGAAAGGCACATACATACACGTGTGTGTGTGTGGCAGGAGGAGACAGCAGAAGCAGTGTAATGGACGTGCAGGAAAATATGCTTGCTCAGGCAACTCTTCCTTAAACTGCCTAGAAGAGAGTGGTGTTTGAAGACATGAAGAAAGTTAAGGGAGAATAACACGACTAACTTGATGATGCACTTATATGTTAGCTATACTGAGGTTCTCGTTACATTATTTTGTGAAGACTATGGGGGTTTAGGGCTGAAATATATATATATTTGCGTATATGCTGAGAAATTTTATGCTAAAAATTTGAATTGTCTGCTGGGGGACATGGCGGGGAGGGAGAGAAGGCTTGTCTGCAGGTCTGGCTAGTGGTTTCTCTATGGCAATTAGAGCCATTGAATCTCTTGCAGACCAGTGGGAGAGATGGAAAGGAAGTGGGGTCTGAGTTTGGGAATGTAACCCTGAAGTCAGGGAGGCTGCTGAGATCTCTGACAGAGGATGCTGGTTTGCACTGAAATGAGAGGAGTTTGGGGAAAGGGGTACAGGGTTGGTTCATTAGCTGTAAGTTGCTCACTAGTTGTGACGTACTTCAAGGGTGGGAGCAGTGTATAGTGTGAGATAGCCTATACGCGAGTATATACAGTAACTTTATACTTGAAATGTCTGTGGAGAAAGCAAAATAAATTCATGATCCTATAAGGTGTCTGGATAACAAACACAGTGGAATAGAGCTTCAGAGTAGGGAAAGGTGGGGAGTTTCGTCACTGTCACTTCAGGAGACACCAAGCTTGTTTTGGCATGTCCTATCAGCAAGGAGGGCAGGGAAAAAGGGTTTTCATTCTTCTGCCCTCCCTACCCTTGGCCAGCAGGTCTGAACAAAAAGACTAGGGTGACCTCTGCCAATGCTGGCATGGTGCTGGAGAGGAAGAAAAATGCCATGAAACAGTGCATGTGATGGTGGTGGTGCTGCTGGACTGTTTCAATGCCTCCTTGCACGTGTGGAAATGGGAGGAGGGTGTGTGCACCCGTGGGAAATACATATGTATATTTACTACTGAATGTAGAGGGGAAGTACACGGCTTGTCTTCCTATGAAGGGGTGTGCTTGAATAAATGCCAGAGAGCGCAGAAACTTGCACTGAGGGATGAAGACAAGATGTGCAAGACTGAGATGTGTGTGTACGTACATGTGCGTGTGCCTCTGTGTGTGCAAGAGAGATACTAGCACAGGTGCAAAGCTGGAATAGCCTAGGGTTTCCCATCCCTGCAGTTGTAGTGACAGCTTTCCTAGTGCACCTAGTATCAATAAGAGAGTTTTTTTCTTTCCATTGTATCATTTTAGATGCAAGTTAAACTAAAGGAAAGGGAACAATGGTAGGAGTGGGAAGGTGAACTCCCCTTTCATATGTCTTCTTTCTCCTGAGGTGGGGGTATGGACCGACCTCTCCTGTCCTGAGAGATATTAGCTAAATCTCTCCTGCTTATCCTGGATCTGTCCCAGTGTTTTGACGACCATGGCTTGCCAGATGAAGGGTTGAGAGAGCCCTGTGCTGAGGGCGTGGGAACACTGCTGTAACTGACTCTGAAAGGAGATGGTAGCCCTGTCTTTATGAGCCACATTTCTTGGAGCTGAAAGCCACCTCTCTCACTTTCCTCACCGCACCCTTGTTGATTTTATCTTATCTTTCTCTTTTTAAGCCAACAAAAGGCCTTTTATTTCTTTACCTATTTATTTTACTTATTTTTTAAAGCTGGGGTGGGGGGAGGGTGGGACTTGCCTGTAAAGTCAAAGAGTGTGAGGAGAGGGTGGGCAGGGTTGGTGGGGGGAATATTTTCTTATATTTCACTGAAGAAATTAAGGAGGGAGGAGGGGGAGAGTCTTTGTAATGCCAACCCTTAGTCTTCAGGGTAAGGGAACTTCTTACTCTTTCCCTCTTCTCTCATTACAAGGACAAAAAAGAAAAGAAAAATGAAAAAAAAAAAAAAAGAAAGAAACAAACATAAAAAAAAAGAAACCAAACAAATTAACAGAGCGATCTGCAATCCAGAACACACGGCAGCTTGTCAGAGCCCTCTGACAGCGGCCACCAAGAAGGCGTTCCTTTCATTTGTAAATATTTCTTTTTTATTGCGTTTTTGTATAAATTGGTGTTTCTCTTCTCGTGAATATTCAGGTCGTGGGGTGGGAGTGGGGGGAAGTCTGTTTCCGTTCTGTTTGTTTTCT